>JBBPUK010000002.1:87061-343472 GCA_038094635.1 Tylopilus cervinicoccineus | reverse complement strand
AGACTAGCCTTTGCTCTCAAGTACCAACATTGGACTATAGAGGACTGGAAGAGGGTTATCTGGTCAGATGAAACCAAGATTAATAGGATTGGGTCAGATGGACAGGAATATGTGTGGAAAAAGAAAGAAGAAGATCTAATTCCTAGAGAGGTCAAAGATACAGTGAAGTTTGGAGGAGGTTCTTTGATGGTATGGGGTGGAATGGGGTGGAATGGAGTGGGAGTTTTGAGTGAGGTTGAGGGGAGAATGGATGCTGAACAGTATGTGGCAATTTTAAAGGAAGGATTGCTACAAAGCATGGAAGAATCTAGGATTTTTGAAGATGATATTATCTTCCAACAGGATAATGATCCAAAACATACTTCCAAAATGGCCCAGAAATGGTTTAAAGAGCAAGGTATCAAGCTTTTGGACTGGCCTGCATAGTCTCCAGACCTTGCTCCAACAGAACACTCTTGGGGTCACCTCAAAAGATCACTTTCAGCTTATGAAAGTGCTTCTAAAGGAGTTTATGAATTATGGGAAAGGGTGGTGGTGAAGTGGGGGAAGATTTCTATGAAACAGTGTCAAAAGTGGATAGAAAGCATGCCCAGAAGACTTGAGGCAGTTATCAAGGCAAAAGGAGGCCATATCAAGTACTAGATATATAAATTTAATAAAGTCAAAAAACTGTCTGCATGAGTTGTCATTTTGTAATGACTGCCATTTTATCAAATCTTATTCAAATCTCTTAATTCTTGAGTGTGTAGAAATCCATGAGTCTATACTACATTTGATATACTCATTATATTTGATAAAGTTTAGTGGTTGTTGAGGATTATTGCATTTAGTGGAAAATATGCAAACATGTGGACAGTTTTTTGAGCCACTGTATCTCTGGTGCACAGTATCTGTTATCAGAGCTCGCTTGTCTGGTCTGACTTACTTATCTGTTTCATTCTCCATATATAAGTCCTGTATCTCCATTGTTAGTATAGCAGTTCAAATATTGAATAAGTCACTCCATTTTGAGTCCAATGCTCAACCTTGTCTCTACTTCCACCCTCTACTCTTTACTTGTAAATAAGACCAGGGACTTGACAAGGACACAACACATAAGTCCTGCATTAAAGCCTCACCCCTCCACCATATCTCTGAATGCCTGCTGCATCTTCAGCCCCTCCATATGCCCTCATATTGCCTCTAACCCCACCCTCATTCAGAAACTTTGGACTTGATTCAGAGAACCTGGACTTGACAGTATATTCAAACTCACACTTGTCAAGTTCTATGAACCAGCATGATTACTCATGCTAGGACTATCATGTTTCAGACTACCTTTGGCAGTTCTAGAGCAATTCCAAGTGAGTTCATTAGTCTCACTGCCCACATTGCTCCTTCTATCTCTACCACCTGAAAAGGGACTGTTTCACCACTTATGCCACTACTGTTGCAGTTTGAGAATCTCCCTTTTGATGACAAAGAAATCTACAAATGCCTCAAAAATCTGGTCTGCAGATATAGGGCTAGAGGCAAAGGAGGTAGCAGTGATGGTGGTGGTGACAACAATGATGACCCAGATCATGGTTTGTCTAATAATGAATAAGACAACAACTCTGACAAAGAAAATGACCATTCCAATAACATCCCACTTGGGTATAAACTATTTAATAACCTCATTGATACTATCTGCAGACTAGCCTGCTCCTTCAATCAGAGAAGCAGCTCCAACACTAAGGCTAAAGTTAAAGTACCAGACATCTTTGATGGATCTGATCCAAAGAAGCTCTGCCCCTTTGTCATACTGTACAATGCAAGATTAATTTTCAAGCAAACCCCAAGACATTTTAGCAAGGATCATACTAAGATCACCTTTGCTCAGTCCTATCTAAAAGGAATGGCATTGGACTACTTTGAGTCAGACTTGCTCAAAGATAAGCCTCTGGAGCAACATCCACTCTGGATGGATGATTGGCTAGTCTTTCTATATGAACTTCAGACCAATTTTAGCTCTTATAACCCTATCACTGAAGTGGAAGCTCGACTCAAGCAACTGTGCATGCACAACAATCAGCAGATCAACAGATATATCATGGAATGGAACTACCTCACAAACCAAGTCCATAAGTGGGATTCCAGTGCTCTCTATCAGAGCTTCTATAATAGACTTCTAGACTGAATCAAGGATGAGATGGCATGCCAAGGGAAGCCAGGCTCTATCCAAGCCATGTATATCCTTGCCCAACAGATTGACCAGAGATATTGGGAGTATAAAGAAGAAGTCACTTGGGCAACTAAAGCCTCTGGATTGCACTCTGGTAAAGTCCACCAGTCCCATCCAGACTCCCCAGACCCCCAACTCCAATGATAAGTCTACTAAGAACCCTCCCAAGCCTAATGGGAAGTCCACCATTTCCACTACATTCACCTCTAAGCCCAACATCTTCTCGAAGTTAGAAAAGGATGGAAAGCTTATCTCTGCTGAGCACAAATGCTGCTTCAACAATAAGTTATGCATGTTCTGCAGTGCTGAAGGGCATATGGCCAAAGAGTGTCCTAAGTTCTCCTTCAAAGCTTTGAAGGCTCACACAGCCCAGACCACAACTCTAGAAACCAAATCGGATAACTCCAAGGAGTTGAAAAAATAGTCCATAATCTCTGTAACTCTGCATGGACTGGAGGTTGAATTGAACCCACCCATGCATCCAAGGAGATCCACCTCAACACATCTGCTCTTTCAGATCCCAGATCACTTTTACCCACAGTCTTTTTATTATCCTATAATATTCCACCATTTTCCATAACTGTAGATTCTAGATCCTCCAATTGTTTTATAGATTCTTTCTTCATAGAGCAACATAATCTTCATCCTTATTCTGTACCTCCGCTTCTTCTCTAACTCTTCAACAGAACTTCCAATTCCTCCATTACCCAAGCTCTAGATCTTTCTATCTGCTTTGAAATCAGTGATATCACTTCAACAAGATTCTACATCACTCTGTTGAATGGTTCTTGTTTCCTTGTTTTAGGACACAACTAGCTTACCCACTACAATCCATTGATTGACTAGGTTTCAGGCAGTATCTCATTTCATTTACCTGAATAGACTAGGCCAACCCCATCTCCAAGCTCACTTCCACAGCCTCCAGTCACTCCTCTGGCTGCTCCTTCTCTACCAGATCCACTGCATTTCTCCAACCACAAGCCTCCTCCTATTGGCTTTGTTAGTGCTCCAGCATTTGCACTAGCACATCATCTATAAGGCTCCATGGAGTTCAGCATGCAAATCCAGCCTGAGGAAAGCAATCTCTGCACTTCCTCCATAGCTCCTAAGGTCCCTGATCTCTCTGGTATATCTCTGGAATATCATAAGTTTGCTGATGTCTTTAGCAAGAGCAAAGCCTCTCTGCTTGCTCCATATTGCAAGCACAATCTTAAGATCAACCTCAAGGAAGGTGCTATGCCCCCCTTAGGAACTCTTTATTCCCTTTCCTCCACAGAGCTTGAGGCACTCCACAAGAAGGACAGTTCACTCTACCTTTGCATTGACTACCAAGGACTCAATAGAATCACAAAGAAAGACTGTTATCCACTTCCATGCATCTCCAACCTTCTAGGCATTCTAAGCCATGCAAAAATTTACACCAAGATCAACCTTCAACATGCCTATTATCTCATCCACATCACAAAGGGTGATGAATAGAAGACCATGTTCCACATGTGCTATGAATCCTATGAGTGACTCATCATACCATTCAGTCTTACCAATACTCCAGCTATGTTCCAGCAGTTTATCAATTCTATCTTTGCTAATCTGCTTGATGTTTGCATCATAGTCTATCTGAATTACATCCTTATCTTCTCCAAGGACAAGACTACCCATCGAGAGCATGTCTGAGAAGTTCTTCAGAGACTCTGCAAACATGGACTTTACATCAAATCCAAGAAATGTGAGTTCCATATGGACTCCACTGAATATCTAGGTTACTGCCTTTCTCTGGCCAGACTTATCATATTTACAGAGAAGGTCAAAGCCATCTAGGATTGGCCTGAGCCTCACAAAGTAAAGAATATCCAGTTCTTTCTAGGACTTATAAATTTCTATTAGTGTTTTATCCATAGCTATTTAGATATCATCCTCTCCTTGACCTGCCTCACCCAGAAGAGTATTCTGTGGCATTTCTCTGACTTCTGTCATACCACTTTTCAGAAACTCAAGGATGCCTTCACCTCCACTCCCATTCTTACCTATTGAATTCTAGATGTTTCAATGATAGTAGAGACTGATGCCTCCAACTATACCATCACAGATATTTTTTCCATCCATTGTCTGAATGATAAAGTCCACCTAGTCATTTACTACTCTCAGATGTTATCTTTGGAGCTCAACTACAATACTTATGATAAGGAACTGCTCACCATTTATAAAGTATTTAGGTCCTGATGATATTACCTTGAAGGCCCTGCATCTCTAGTTGACATTGTTACTGACCACAAGAACCTAGAGTATTTCACTACTATCAAACTTCTTTCCTGCCATCAAGCTCAGTGGTCAGAGTTCCTCTCCAGATTTAATATGGTCATCTACTTCCATTTCAAATACCTTGATGCAAAATCTAATTTCCTCACTAGACACTGGAATGTCTATCCCAAAAAGGGGGATAAGGACTATGCTTGTGTCAATCCATAGAACTTCCACCCCATTTTTACCTAGAAACAGCTTGCTATGTCCCTTTGGGTTACATACCTTGCAGCTCTGGTCCTTCAGGCTAGTGTTTTGTATGATGTTGAGAAACTCTACAATGACATCTTATCTGCTCTTCCCTTTGACCCTTTGGCTTCCATGCACATGTCCAAATTGGAGTCCCCCAATGCTAGATGGTCAGTAGATACTGAAGGTTTCCTCTGTCTAAATGGCTGCATCTATATCTCTGATACCAATGATCTCTACCTTCATATTCTCTGCTATAAATATAATCATCTGCTCTCTGGACATTTCAGACAGAACTAGACCTTGGAACTCATTCACTGCAAATATATCTGGCCAGACATACATACCTTCATTAAAGAGTATGTCTCCTTCTATACCACCTGTGCCCATGCAAAGATTTCTAGACACAAGCCATATGGTCTACTCAAGCAACTCCCTATCCCTGAACATCCATGGAACTCTATCTTAATGGACTTCATTGAACAGCTTCCATCCTCCTTCAGATTCACCTTCATCCTAGTTGTTATTGACCACCTCTTCAAGTAATGCATCTTCATTCTGATGACAGACACTGTAACATCTCCAAAATTAGCTAAGTTGTTCTTGATGCACATCTTTGCTAAACATGGTGTTTCTTCCCATATCACCTCCAATTAAGGTTTTGAGTTTATCTTGCACTTCTTCTGTTCTTTAGGAAAAGCTCTAGACATTCAGTTACACATTATCTTTGGTTATCATCTGGAAGGCAATGGTCAAACAGAGCATATGAACCAGACCTTAGAGCAATACCTGCACATCTACTACAACTACCAGCAGGATAACTGGTCCAAACTCCTGCCTCTTGCAGAGTTCGTGTACAATAATGCTCCTAATGCTACTACTGGTGTGTCATCCTTTTTCACTAATAAGAGCTATCATCCAAACATCTCTGTACATCCAGAGCAAGACCTTACTTCAGCTCACACTCATGAGTACTCTGTTGATCTCAATTCTCTACATCAGTTCCTCCATAAGGAGATGGCTTATGCCCAAGAGTGATATCAAGGCCCCACAGATGCCAAACATTCTCTGGCACCAGACCTCCATGTCAGAGATCAAGTGTTCATCAAGGCCAAGTACTTCAGCTCCACTAGACCTTCTAAGAAGCTATCAGAGAAGAACTTAGGACCTTTTGAGATTATTATGTAGCCTGGTACCCACTTCTTCACACTCCACCTTCCTAATAATATGAGATCTGTTCATTCTGTTTTCCATATCTTCTAATTAGAGCCCAGCATTCTGAACACTATTCCTAACTGGATCTAACCTCTGCCACCTCCAGTAGAGGTTGACAGAGAATCAGAGTTTGAGATTGTTAAAATTTTAGATTCAAAGATAGATTGCTGAAGAAGAGCCTGCAAGCTGTTGTACTTGGTGAGATAGTTAGACTATGAAGGGACTAATGAAGAAACTTCATGGCTACTTGCCACCAAGCTGAGTTACATGTTGAATCTTCTAATGGATTATTATCTCCAGTATCTGGATAAACCTGGACCTCACACTTAGACATCAAGACACCTTCATTTCAGACATTTACAGATAGGGAGAAACTATCTACTGGCCAGACCTCTCTGCAGCCTGCTTTCCACCCTCTCCTTCCTGGCAATCTAACTCTGCCACTTTCTCCTGCAGTCCCTCTGCTTCCTCCAAAACCCCTTTCTCACCCTCCATGTCCTTCTCTGACCACTCCTTGTCCTCCAACCCCCTATACCTGGACTCCACTTCCTCTGACCACTGCTTTTTTCATGGTGCCTCCTTCTCATTGTCATCTACCAGCTTTCTTCTCCACTTCACTAGCTTCTTGGCATCTAGCTGCATATACCACACCTTCCTATCATAGCACCCCTGACATTGTTATGAGTCAAGGGTTTCTCTTTGTGTGCCCTCACTTCTTTTCTTCACTTGCCATCTATGCCTTCCATGACTCTCCTTATGTCTTGTATTCACTGCAGCATGCAATGAGAAGAACCTCTATTGTTTGATCATATGCCAATGACTTTCTTCTATATACTAATACCAGTGGCTTCCCTCTTCTAGATATATTTTCAGACCACTGGTGACACCTTTCCTCTATCAGTAATTACCTTTCTTGATGACCTGGTCTGTGTCCTGCTGGTATACCCTATAAATAGGGTCCTTGCATGTACTAGTATTATAGCTTGTTCTATGCAATCTACATGCTAGAACTTCTCCTCAGAATGGCCAAACACCTTATCTGCTATCTGAGTAACCTCTACCTTTAATACCTCAATATTCTCATTAAGAGTTCTTCCCTCTCAGTAAAAGGGACTATTCTTGCAATCATACTTTGCTGTTGCTGAAAGCATTACAGAAAGGGCTGCATGTTGTATATGCCACTACTAGATCATCTGCACATAGAGTGCTGAGGTTAGCATCTATGGGACTAGTAAGAGTCTCCATCCAGAAGCCATGCTGACTATGTTGCTATTCATAAGTCTAGATCTACTTAGAGGAGCCTCCTATTGTTAGAGACAGCTACTGTTCTGTCTAGTTGTTTTAGTGTGTTTGTGTTAGGTGTCATGGCACCATAACAAAAGAACAAGCTCGTCAAATCATCCCCTGCTCTCTAGCAAAAGGAACCCCCACCATCTTCCATCCTGTCTTACCACTCTCCATCAAACCCCTCAGACTCTGAGTCAGACACATCCTCTAATCTGACTCACCACCCTTCAACAAGTTCTCAAACTCTGCTACATCCTCGAACTCCCATTGGATGTCCCCCCTTATCCAGAAATCCACCAATACAAACTCTGACTCCTATTCCAGCAACAGTAGTACCATCTATAATCACTCACCCTAGGATTACCCCACCACCTTGAGGACTCACTCCACTAGGCTGACCTTCTATCCTTCCCAGACCCACCCAGAATGATGATGACAAGATGCCTATGGAACTGAAAGGTGGACTACCCAAAGACTTTACAGGAGAAGCAGACAATGCCAACTGCTGGCTTTTAGCTATCAAAGCATATCTAGAGATCAATGTGTTGGTCTACATGATGGAGGCATCAAAGATCATGTTACTACTTAACAAGATGAGCAAGGGGCATGGTGCCCACTTTGCTAAGGCCTGGTATAGAACCATGGCTGAGAATCCCACCACTCCCAAGATGTTCAATGAAGTTTCTAAGGACTTTATCAAGACTTTTCTCCCTATTGATTTGAAACAGAAAGCTTGCTACATGGTAGCTAAGCTTTGGCAGAATACAAGAGATAAACAAGGATTTTCTAAATATGTCGCTGACTTCCAGCTAGAAGCAGCTAAGACAGCACTAGAAGATGGATCCCTGGTGCTCATAGATGAGTTCACTTGAGGCCTGGATAAGGACCTCATGCAGATGATACTCTCCATGGAAAAAGTACCTGAAATGCTTAGTGTGTGGGTGCAAGCTGCTAGCAAGTTCCATACTCAAAAGAAATGGCTCTGTTCTATCCACAACCTCCAAAAGGGAGAAACTGGTGCTTCATTGTTTATCCACAGAGATTCAAATGCTATGGACATTGACACAGTAAATTTAACTCTAGTGCAACATGCTGATCATATTAGGAAGGGGCTATGCTTCATTTGTCATAAGAAAGAATGCTCCATCCACAACCATCAATGTCTAGAGACCAACATTACCTATAAACCCTGTACCCCTACCCCTGCTGCAGCCCCATCATCCAGAAACCTGTTCCACCCTGCTGTGATCAGAACTGCAGATACCACTGAAGAAACCCCATCTCAGTCTGCACTTACCAAGTATCTTAACACCCTCAACACCACAAAGGATATCTCCCAAGAAGAAGTCCTGCAAGTTCTCAAGATTGTATATGATAAAGAAGAAGGAGCTCTAATTGGAGGAGAGACTGCAGAGATCAAAGTGATTGGTCTCTAGGATTTTTGAAACAGAAGGATGCCTCGATGTCTACCCTTCCCTATACTATCATGACTGTAATTGTATCCAATACAAAGGCCCAATCTATGCAAATCCCTTTGATCATACAGTCGAGAAAAATCATTGAAACACATGCTCTAGTGGATTGTGGAGCCACCAGAAATTTTATTCACCTTCAACTCATAATTTAAAACAAACTCTCTATGCAATGGCTCAAATAGAAGATGGTAGCACAAAACATAGACAGGAGTGTCAACAACTCTGGACTAGTCCAGCTTGTGGCCCAATTACCCATTAAGATCAGAAATTGGGAAACTACTAAAAATTTCCTAGTGTTCAGATGCAGAAAAGAAGAAGTTATTCTAGGACTCCCTTGATTGAAGAAAGTAAACCCCATAATAGATTGGAAGGCCAGGACAATAAGGTTCTCCCTGCCAAAACTCTCAGAAGAAGATTTCTTACTACAACAATATCTTCTTTGATATCTAGAATTGACCAGGACTACTGTCTAGGATGAAAGTACAACAAAAGATATCGGCCATCTGTCAAAATCAACAAAACCACCATCATATTGGAACTTGCCTAGGCTGCTCCTAAGAAACATGTCATGCTACCACCTGAATTCCAGGAATTTGCTTTGGTATTTGAAGAACCACTGAAAGGAGAACTATCACCATTCCAATCCTTTGATCATGCCATAGATTTGAAGGAGGGGTTTATCCCCAAAGTAGCCAAAGCCTATCCTTTAAACCCAAAGGAAATTGAAGCCTGTCGAGAATTCATCAATGAACATCTAGCCATAGGGAAGATAATACCATCAAAGTCACCACAGGCCGCCCCCTTCTTTTTCGTCCCAAAGAAAGACAGCTCATTACGTCCCTGTCAAGACTATTGATATTTGAACAAATCTACCATCGGAAATGCCTATCCTTTACCTTTGGTTTCTGATTTACTCAACTGCCTCAGGGGTCTTGCTACTTCATCAAGTTTGATATATGATGGGGGTATAACAACATCAGGATCAAACTGGAGGATCAATGGAAAGCCACTTTTATCACCCCATTTGGACTGTTTCAATCAACGGTCATATTCTTTGGACTAAGGAACTTGCCAGCAACCTTTCAAGCTTTCATGAACCATATCTTCAGGGACTGTATCACTGAAGGATGGGTTGTCATCTACATGGATGACATCCTTATCCACTCTCCAGAGTTAGCATTACACCATGAATGAACTAGACTAATCCTCCAACAACTATTTGATCACAAATTATATCTCAAGTTATCAAAATACTCCTTCGATGCTCTGGAGGTAGAATATTTAGGTATGATTGTTGTCCAGAATAAGATCACAATGGATGAAACAAAACTAGCAGCTATAAAAACATGGAATACCCCCACCAACATCAAGGAAATCTAAAGTTTTATTGGATTCTGTAACTTTTACCACAAATTTATCCCAGCCTTCTCTGAAATTGTCTGCCCATTACTAGAGCTCACCAAGAAGAACATCCCCTGAAATTGATCCATGGATTGTAAGACTGCCTTCCTATGCTTACAACAAATATTTATCTCCGCCCCAGTTCTCAGCATGCCAGATACTGCACTACCCTTCTTCCTTATGACAGATGTCTCTCTTATTGCCACTGGAGTGATCCTTATGCAGAAGGACATCAATAGAGACCTACACCCTTGTGCCTACATGTCTAAAACACTAGGAGATGTAGAACAAAACTATGATATTTATAACTGAGAACTTTTAGCCATCATCTACGCTCTGGAAGAATGGTGACAGTACTTGTTAGGCACTGGCCACCCTGTTACAGTGGTCACCAACCACAAAAACCTCACCTACTTCAAACAGCCCAGAAAACTTTCTTGTCGCCATGTTAGATGGTAGGTTTTTCTTCAGGACTTTGACCTACTTTTCAACATGCACCAGCTTCCTCTCTTGCACCTGCAGATGCCCTTTTTCACATGCCTTCAGTGGATACCTGATAATCTCTTTCTCAATGCTATTGATACTGCTCTACTTGCTAAAATCGCTTCCTCCTCAAACGATGATTCTATTGTCCTCTCTGTACTCTAGATACTAGAGGGAGAGGGCACCCATTTCCACCACTCCTCTCCCAATGACTGGAAATTTGAGGATGGGAAGCTTTACTTCAAGGACTGCCTCTATATTCCTTCTCCTGAGCAACAGTCACTAGTCTCTACCATTCATGAATTGTTTGCTGGTAGCCATGGGAGAATCCATCGCACCCAAAACCTAGTTCAGCAAGACTTTCAGTGGCTGGGACTACTCTCCTTTGTTCATCGATTTATCTCTGGATGTGCCATCTGCCAAGCAAATAAAGTTAACACTCATCCATTGGTACCCCCATTGCATCCCATACTGTCAAGTCCAGTTCTCCAGATCAAGTCCAAAGGAGTGATACTGGGTTGGAGGGTTGGAGGTTATGCAAGCGCACAGATATACCAGAGGTACAGATGCAGGACAGAGGTTCAGGGGGCGAGGCTTCAATGCAGGACTTATGTGTCATGTTCTTGTCAAGCTTCTGGCCTTGTTATAAGTAAAGAGTAGAGGATGAATAGAAAGTCAAGGTTGAGCATTGAACTCAAAGTGAAGACGACTTATTTAATATTTGAACTAAAGTACAAACATTGGAACTATGGGTTTATATATGGAGGACAAATTGGATTAGTAATAGAGATTCATAACAGATGAGTGAGATGGATAAAATGGAGACCAGAATCTGGTGCATAGCACTGGAGGTGCAAAGTGCTGGAGCTGTGCTAAGCACAGGCTGAACTCTAAGAACTAAGTGAAAGGTTATTAACAATCAAGGAGTCAAAAGAAATATCTAAGTCATATAGTCAGATAGAATGAGTCAAAGGTCAAAGTATGCGTCTGGTAGTGATAAGTAACAGAGGTAAGGAGATAGTTCCGGAGATAGGCAAAAATGGTACCAGAGATTATGGAAGTGACTTGGGTGGGATATGACAGTATTCCCCTCTTAGGCCTGAACTCATGAAGGCCATAAGTGTGGCTGCTGCAGAGACTAGAAGTCAGAGTTTGAAGTTTGTTGACTCGTATTTTCTCTGGGTATAAAAGTTGGCTTTTCAGCTATCCTGCTTCTTAACCAGCTATTTCTACCATGTCTGCCAGCAAGTACTCCAACATCCATAACTAGAGCGACAAATGCCTCAAGAAGAATGATGCTGACGATGATGAGCTATATGATGTGAAGGTCTGGGAGCACAGGTGCCATTGTCAGGCGAGGAAGGAGAAGGAGGAGCAGAGAAGGGCAAAGAAGGAACAGAAGAAAGTGGAGGAGAAGTGCAAGGCAGTAGAGGAGGAGAGACGTCGCAAGGCAGCCAAGGAGGTGGCCAGAAAGAGGGTGAGTTCCAATCCTCAAATTACTGGAATGGGGCTGACGGTTATCAGGCCGCGGAGGTCCAGGAGCAACAAGGCACAGGCCTGTCGAAAGGGAAGAGCAAGGGCAAGGACCGTGCTCTCCCAGATTGTGAGTGGTGCAGGAAGTACGCCTTTGAGTGCGTGCTCCAGATGGGCATGAAGGTGACTACCGCCTGCTAGGAGTGCTATGACCGAAAAGCATGGTGTGTGCAGCCCAGATTTAATAAGCTGGTGAAGCGGAGGAAGAGGCTGGCTGAAGATGACAGTGACATGGAGGAGGTGCTGTGGAAGAAGAGGAAGTCAGAGGATATGGAGGCCAAACCAAGTGATTCGGAGGTCCTGGTGGAGGTTGAGTACAGCGTTGTTTAGGTGCTATAGGGGTTGGACAAGCGGCTCGGCCAGATAAACACCTATTTGGTGGATCTGATTGTACTGAAGGAGGAAGAGGTGTGGGTGAAGGCCCACAGGAGTTGGGAGTCAAACAAGAAGGGGTCAGATGAGGACATGGATGGGGAAGAGGGCATGGCAGAGGAGGTTCCAGAGCTGCGAGAGGAGTCTGGGGAGGAAGCCCAGTGGCAGCTCAAGGATATGCTGGAGCAGACAGAGGAAGCAGAGGAGCCGGAGGGATCAAAGGAGGGGGAGGCCACAATGGACAAGTAGTAATCCCATAGTCCTCCATGTATATAATTGTACAAATTGTTTTTGCCAGTTTAGAACAATGTGTGAGGTCCAGGCTTGTCCGGATACCAGAGGTGGTAATCCACTACTAGCTTCGATGTGTGATGAAGTTCAGTAGTGAGCAACCATGATGTTTCCTCATCAGTACCTTCATAGCCTGACCATTGTATTAAATATAACAATTTGCAGTTCTTTCACCTCCAATCTATTTTAGAGTCTAAGATTTCAGTGATTTCGTATTCCAGTTCACCATCAACCTCAACTGGAGGTGGCGGAGGTTGTGTCTGATTTGAAATGGTGTTTGAAACACTAGGTTCCAACTGTGAGACATGAAAAACTGGGTGCACAGATTTCATATTTTCGGATAAGCAAAGCGTGAAGGAATGGGTGCCAGGTTGTGTAATGACTTCAAAAGGTCCTAAGTTCTTTTCTAATAACTTCTTAGAGAGTCTAGTGGATTTGAAGTACTTGGCCTTAACAAATACCTGAGCTTTGACCTGGATGTCCAGTGCTGGAGACCACTTGGCATCTGTGGGTGCTTGGTATTGCTCCTGGGCATGAGCCATTTCTTCATGGAGGAATTGGTGTAGCGAGTCAAGGTCAACGAAGTACTCACGTGCGCAAGCAGAGGTGAGGTCTTGCTTCGAATATACAGAGATGTTTGGATGATAGCCCTTGTTAGCAAAGAAGGGCGACACACCGGTAGTGGCACTGGGAGCATTGTTGTAGATGAACTCTACAAGAGGCAAGAGCTCGGACCAGTTATCCTGCTGATAATTGCAGTAGATATGCAGGTACTATTCCAGAGTTTGATTTATATGCTCTGTTTGTCTGTCACCTTCCAGGTGATATCCAGAGGTGAAGTGCAACCAGATGTTGAGGGCCTTTCCTAGAGAATGGAAGAAATGTGAGATGAACTCCAAACCTCAGTCGGATGTGACGTGAGAAGGAATGCTGTGCTTGGAGAAGATGTACATTAGGAACAACTTAGCTAGCTCTGGGGATATTATGGTGTTGATTGTTGGAATAAAGATACACTATTTGGACAAGCAGTCAATGATGACTAGTATAGCAGTAAACCTGGAGGATGGCAGGAGTTGCTCGATGAAATCCATTGATATGGAATTCCACAGACATTCGGGGATTGGAAGCTGTTTGAGGAGACCATATGGCTTGTGTCTTGGGACCTTGATGCAAGCACAGGTGGTGCAAGAGGATATGTATTCCTTAACAAGTGTGCATATGCCTGGCCAAGTGTATTTGCAGCGGATAAGTTCCAAGATCTGATTTTGTCCAAAATGTCCGGACAACAGATGATCATGTTTGTATTGGAGGACATGGAGGTGGAGGTCATCAGCAACTGGTACATAGATGCAGTCATCTAGGCGTAGGAAGCCTTCTGTGTCAATTAACCATCTTGATTCGGTGGATTTGGGACCAGATATGTGTATGGCAGCCAAAGGGTCAGATGGGAGAGTGGATAGGATGTCGTTGTGTAGCTTCTCGACATTGTATAAGACACTAGCTTGAAGGACCAGAGCTGCAAGGTAGATAGCCCAGAGGGACGCAGCAAGCTATTCTTGGGTGAAAATAGGTCAGAAGTTATGAGGGTTGATATGAGCATAGTCCCTATTCTCCTCTTTGGGGTAGACGTTCCAGCATCTAGTAAGGGAGTTGGGCTTCATGCCAAGGTGTCCAGGGCAGAAGTGGACAACCATGTTGAATCCAGAGAGGAACTTTGACCACTGGGTCTGACAGTGGGTCAGGAGCTTGGTAGTGGTGAAGTATTCCAGATTCTTGTGATCAGTTACAACATCAACTGGAGCTGCGGAGCCTTCAAGGTAGTGTCGCCAGGATTTAAATGCTTCATGGATGGCGAGGAGTTCCTTATCATGGGTGTCATAATTGAGTTCTGGAGATGACAGCATCCAGAAGTAGTAGGCAATGGGCCAGATCTCCTTGTCCAGGCAATGGATGGAGAAGATTTCAGCGATGACATAGTTGGAAGCATCAGTTTCTACTATCATCGGAGCATCTGGAATCCAATGAGTAAGGATTGGAGCAGAGGTGAAGGCGTCCTTGAGTTTCCAGAAAGCGGAGCAACAATCATTAGAGAAATGCCAGGGAATACCCTTCTGGATAAGGCAAGTCAGCAAAACAACGATGTCTGAGTAGTTGTAAATAAAACGCCAGTAAAAGTTCATGAAGCCTAGGAAGGACTGAATGTCTTTTATTTTGCAGGGTTCTGGCCATTCTTGGATTGCTTTGATCTTTTCCGCGGACATGGTAAATCTGGCCGGAGAAAGACAATAGCCTAGATATTCAGTGGAGTCTATGTGGAACTCACACTTCTCAGACTTGGCATAAAGTCCATGTTTCCAGAGTCAATGGAGGATCTCCTGGACATGCTCCTTGTGGGAGGCCTTGTCCTGGGAGAAAATGAGGATGTCGTTCAAATAGACGATGACACAGACATTCAGAAAATCGTGAAGATAGTATTAATAAACTGCTAGAATGCTGCAGGGGCGTTGGTCAGTCTGAATGGCATTACAAGCCATTCATAAGAGCCGTATCGAGTGTGGAAAGTGGTCTTCCACTTGTCTCCCTCCATAATGTGGACCAGGTGGTAGGCATGCTGGAGGTCGATCTTGATATAGATTTTGGCATGGCTCGGGACATCAAGGAGGCCAGAGATTCTCAGAAGTGGGTAGCGGTCTTTCTTCATGATTCTATTAAGTTCTCAAAAGTCGACACAAAGGCAGAGTGAGCTGTCCTTTTTGTGGACAAACAGGACCAGAGCTGCGTGGGTGAAAAAAGATGGGCGGATGAACCCATTAGTAAGGTGTTCATCGAGGAATGTCTGGAGGGACTCAAGCTCTGATGGGGAGAGGGAATAGAGGGTATCTAAAGGGGGTGAGGCACCCTCCTTGAGGTCGACTTTCAGATTATGCTCGCGATGTGGGGTAAGCTGAGAAGCCTTGCTTTTACTGAAGACATCAGTGAAGTCGTGATATTCCAGAAAGATTGGGTTTCTCAGGGGTAGCAGAGAAGGCACAGAGGTTACTTTCCCTAGGTTGGATCTGCATGCTGAACTCCACAGAGCCTTGTAGCCGGCATGCCAACATGAACGCTGAGGCACTAACAAAAGTAATAGGAGGAGCTTTGTGGTCAGAGAAACGTAGCAAATCAGGTGGAGATGAATTAGCCAGCAGAGATATCAGAGGCTGTGGAGATGAGCTCAAAAGAGGTGTTGGCATGGCTTGTTCAGGTGGTCGGAACAAGATACTGCTCATGACCCAGTCAATCAACAGATTGTGGTGGGTAAGCCAGTTATGTCCTAAAACAAGAGAGCAGAAGCCATCCAATGGAGTGACATAGAACGTCATCAGAGTGATGTTGCCAGTTTTGAAGCAGAAGAAGAGGTTGAGAGCCTGAGTAATGGTGGAGTTGGTAGTTCCATTGAAGAGTTGGAGAACGAGCAGAGGTACAGAGTATGGTTGGAGGTTATGTTTATTGGCAAATAAAGAATCTATAAAATAGTTGGAAGATTTGGAATCTACGAGCGCAGGGAACAAAGGGATGTCATATGATATCAAAGAGATTGTGGGCATGAGCGATCTGGGATCTGAGAGAGTGGATGCATTGAGTCGGATCTCCTTTGATGCACGGTTGGCTTCAATGCAACCTCCAGTCTATGTGAAGTCACAGAGGTCATAGACTATTTTTCCGACTCCTTAGAGTCATCTGGCTTGCCTCCCGGAGTTGTGGTCTAGACTGCATGGACTTTGGAAGCCTTCGAAGAAGACTTCAGGCAGTCCTTGGCTATGTGGCTATTGAGACTATAGAACATGCAAAGCTTGAAGTCAAAGTGGTGTTTGCATTCGGCAGTGGTGAGCTTGCCATCCTTGCCTAGCTTTGAAGATATGTCAGATTTGGGAGTGGAGGTGGCAACAGCCTTTCCCTTAGGCTCAGAGTCCTTAACAGACTTGCCACTAGAGTTGGGAGACATGAATGCAGATGTTGGTATGAAGCCAAGAGTCTTTGAGGACGACTGATTGCTGGTATTCAATCCGGAGGATCTTGTTGCCCAAGCGACTTCTTCTTTTCGCTCCCAGTACCTTTGGTCGACTTGTTGTGCAAGGGTGCGCATGGCATGGATTGTGTCAGGCTTGCTCTGACAAGCGATTTTGTCCTTGATGCAGTCCAGAAGTCTGTTGTAGAAACTCTGGTGGAGGACACTGGGTCCCCATTCACGGACTTGGTTTGCAAGTCAGTTCCACTCTACAATGTACTTGTTGATTTGCTGATTCTCGCACATCCATAGTTGCTCCAGTTGAGCTTCTACCTCAGTGATAGGGTCATAGGGGCTGAAATTGGCCTGGAGTTCATAGAGGAACACCAGCCAATCATACATTCAAAGTGGACATTGCTCCAGAGGTTCTTTTCCAAGCAGGTCCAGCTCGAAGTAGTCGAGCGCCATCCCTTTCAAGTAAGATTGCACGAATGTGACTTTGATGCGATCCCTTCTGAATGTCTTAGGGTTTGCTTGAAAGTTGATCTCATATTGGATGACAAAGGGGCAAAGTTTTTTCAGATCAGACCCATTGAAGGTGTCTGGTTCATGGACCTTTGTCTTGGTGTTGGTGGGATTCTTCTGGCAGGAGGAGTGGGCTAAGATACAGATGGCGTCAATGAGGTTATTGAGGGGTTTATATCCCAAGGGGACATTGTTGGCCTGGTTTTCTTCATCTATAATATTATTGGGTTCGTCATGGAACGAGCTCTGGTCCGAGTCATCCGAGCCATCACTGGGCTCATCTCCATCATCTCTGCTGTCACCTCCATCTCCTGTCCTGCATTTAGGGGGCAGATTTCTGGAATGCTCGTTATAAAGTTCTTCGTCGTCCTAAGGTAGGTCTTCGAAGCAGAAGAGGAGTGGGGTGAGCAGAGAAAGAGTTCTCCTATGGCCAGTGGAGGTGGAAGGGGTGGCACAAGCAGTGAGGCTGATGAACTCACCTGGAATGGTTCAGGAGCTACCAAAGGCAGTTTGGAGTGTAGATGTGTGAATGGTGTGGGTGATTATATTGTAAAGAACTTGACAAGTTTGAGTTTGAATATACTGTCAAGTCTGGTTCTCCAGATCAAGTCCAAAGGAGTAATACTGGATTGGAGGGTCAGAGGTTGCGTGAGCGCATGGATGTACTGAAGGTATGGATGGAGGATGGAGGTTCAGGGGGTGAGGCTTCAATGCAGGACTTATGTGTTGCATCCTTGTCAAGCTCCTGGCCTCGTTATGAGTAAAGAGCAGAGGATGAATAGAGAGTCAAGGTTGAGCATCAGACTCAAAGTGGAGATGACTTATTTGATATTCGAACTAAAGTACAAACATTGGAACTACGGGTTTATATATGGAGGACAAATTGGATTAGTAACAGAGATTCATAACAGGTGAGTGAGATGGATAAAACAGAGACCAGAATCCAGTGCACAGCACTGGAGGTGCAAAGTGTCAGAGCTGTGCTAAGCATAGGCTGAACTCTAAAAACTAAGCAAAAGGTTATTAACAATCAAGGAGTCAAAAGAAATGTCTAAGTCGTATAGTCAGATAGAATGAGTCAAAGGTCAAAGTATGTGTCTGATAGTGATAAGTAACAGAGATAAGGAGATAGTTCTGAAAATAGGTGGAAATGGTATCAGAGATCACAGAGGTGACTTGGGTGGGATATGACACATACCTTCAACCTCCCTCCAACCCTTCTCCATCTTGTCAGTTGATTTGATCATTGGCCTGCCTCTTGCAAGAGGCCTTAATTCCATCATGGTCATGGTCAACCATGACCTTACAAAGGGGGTGATCTATACCCCTTGTCGCTCAGACATTACTGCCAAGGGAGTGGCACAGCTTTTTTTCAAACATATATTCCCTAGAGTGGGTCTCCATGACAAACTGATCTCTGATCGAGGACCCCAATTTGCCTCAACATTTGCCAGGGAACTAGGCCGATTACTCCAATATGATGTCACCCTCTCCACAACCTATTACCTCCAAACTAATGGGGAAACAGAATGAGTAAACCAAGAACTAGAAATCTATCTTCGCCTCTTCTATAAAAAACTCCCTCAACAATGGATAGATCTCCTAAAAATGGCAGAATTTCACCACAATTCCTCAGTGCACTCATCCACAAACAAGACCCCATTCTTTCTTCTCTTTGATTATGAATCACACATCTACCCACCATTAGAAACCACCTTTCTCCCTGCCCTACAAACTCAATTAGAAAATATCGACTTCACATGAAGGGAAGCCTTGACCGCACATGAGAAAACTCAAAACCTTATGAAAGAGTGGATCACTGCTCACTTCCAACCATGGAAAGTTGGAGATAAGGTATGGTTGGAAGTGAGAAACCTTCACCATCCAAACCTCCCACAGAAACTCACTCCCAAATGGCAAGGCCCCTTTGAGATCATAGAAGTACTTTCAACACTTGCATATCACCTCAAACTCCCTTCCACATGGAAGATCCATGATGTCTTCCATGCCTCCCTCTTAACTATCTATTAAGAAACCACTGAACACAGTCCCAACTATCTCCGCCCTCCCTCTGACCTAATTGATGGTGAAGAAGAATATGAAATAGATCAGATCTTGTGCCACCACAAACCATCATCACAAAGGCAGTACCTGGTAACCTGGAAGGGATACCAAGAATTAGAATGGATCTGGGATCCTGAATCAAACCTAGACAATGCCTCAGACCTCCTCCAAATCTATAAGTCTGTCAACCACCTCTGAAGGGTGTTCCATGCCTTCACCCCCAAATGACTACACCTTATCAGACCTCATACCCCCTCGTATTATTTTCCTACTCCTTATCCACCTCCTCCATTTTATCCTCTTGGTAACTGTAGTTCCCCTCCTCTCCCATTATTTCCGAAATTCCACCCTTCACCATGTCTAAACTATGACTTGCTCAAGAACCTCCTGAATAACCACTAGAAGACATCCATCTTAGGTTCACCTCAACCAGCTTTCACATTCATCTGTCAATCTCCACCAACTGACCAATGCAGACATGAATCAACCCTTCTTTACCTCTCACCAACACACTCCCTCCTCCTCAGAAGATCTTCTATGAATAGAAAGAGCTCTTTAAGACTCCAGATTAGTCCTGTCCTTTGAGACGTTGATCAACGAAAAATCCCCTCTAGCCCTCCTCTACTCTACATTTTTATAGATCTTCTGACTTGCTCTTGTTGCAGCCAGACCTACCACCAACGTATCAGAAGAAACCTGCCTTCTTACTGAAATGGTACATAATATAGAAAGATGAGTGCACCACCCTCTACTCCTCACAATGAACCAACTAGGACTAGCAGCATTGATAGCTTTGGTAGAAGAGGATGCCCATTATCAGGCTCATGCCTCACCATCCCTACCACCCTCCCCTCCATCAGTGTCATCCTTCCCCTTAGAAGATAGAGAAATCACCTTATTGGAGCTCTGAGATCAAATATCTCTGTACAGGAATGAAGGAGTATATCCCCTAGTGACGTCTGATAGACAATTCACCTCTGCCTGCCAACAATGTCATTGTTTAGAGCACTCAATCTTAGATTATACCTTCTACTTCTGCCCCCGATACATCCTTCCCCATCCAGGATATGCAGCCACAGCCTGTCCTCATCTGGAATAATCACGTTCTTCTCTTCCATTTCTGGGATTGCCCTGTCCTATACTCATATCAGAGCCAAGGCCCTTAGTGGATAGAATCTTCAATCATCCTTTTCATCACAATGCCCAGGAGACCACTGCCCTTGTGGAGAATGTGCAATACTCTTCCACTATGACAGCAAGGGAGATTTTTACAGATGATTGCGATGATCCAACAGACAAGGTTGGAATCGCAAACATTACAGGATCCTCCATCCTAGAGACTAGAGATTATTAAGATCGAAGCTGGGGAGCTTTGCCCTTATGACGGGGATAATGTTATGAGTCAAGGATTTCTCTTCATGTGCCCTCACTTCTTTTCTTCACTCACCATCTATGCCTTCCATGACTCTCCTTATGTCTTGTATTCGCTGCAGCATGCAATGAGAAGAACCTCTATTGTTCGATCATATACTGATGACTTTCTTCTGTATACTAACACCAGTAGCTTCCCTCTTCTGGATATATCTTCAGACCACTGGTGACATCTTTCCTCTATCAGTAATTACCTTTCTTGATGACTTGGTTTGTGCCCTGCCAGTATACCCTATAAATAGGGTCCTCACATATACTAGTACTACAGCTTGTTCTACACAATCTATATGCTAGAACTCCTCCTCAGAATGGCTGAATGCCTTATCTGCTGTCTGAGTAACCTCTCTACCTTTAATACCTTGATATTCTCATTAAGAGTTCTTCCCTCTCAGTAAAAGGAACTATTCTTGCAATCATACTTCACCATTGCTGAAAGCATTACAGAAAGGGCTGCATGTTGTATACACTGCTGCTAGATCGTCTGCATATAGAGTGCTGAGGTTAGCATCTATGAGACTAGTAAGAGTCTTCATCTGGAAGCTGTGCAGACTATATCACTATCCACAGGTCCAGGTCTGCTTAGAGGAGCCTCCTATCATCAGAGATAGCTACTGTTCTGTCTAGTTGTTTTAGTGCATTTGCATTAGGTGTTGTGGCACCATAACAGACATGCAGTGGTGGCCTTGACACCCTCTCAGGGTATGCACTCCAGGCCCTTCTCCATACACCACTTATAATTGGGGAGGGTGCATGCCTTGCCCTTGCCCTTGCTCTTTGCACCACTCCCACTGGCCTGCTATTGCTATTGGACCTCCACAGCCTGTCCCATCATTAGCTTTATTGGTCTCTGAGACATCACATACTCTTTTCTTGGCTGCCTTCTCAGCCATCTTATGCTTCTTCTCAGTCACCCACTTGTATACCTCCTTTGCCTTCTTTCACTCCTCCTCCTCTTTCTTCACCTGTTAATGGCACCTTTGCTCCCCAACCTTTGCCTTATACAACTTATCATTCTCATTCTCATCCTCATGGAGCTAGTCTTCGTTCCAATCACAGATGTCAGCATATTTACTAGTCAACATGGTAAGAGTTGTAGATAAAGAGCAGGTGAGGCAGAACATCTAATTTTATATCCAGAGAAATTTGTCAACAGATTTCAAACTCCAAATTCTAACTCCATATAGTCCACACTAGTAGCCTTCAAGGGTTCAGGCCTAAGAGGGGGATACTGTTATATTCCATCTGGCCCACCTCCAGTACTTCCATTATCATCTCTGGTCATCTTCAGACCTATCCCTGTTTTTCCTTGTCTTCAGTATGTTTTAGCTCCATTTCTAACTTCTACTTGATTCCTCTGTTACTTGCTCCATTTCCTCCTGTCCTATATTCATATAACTTCTGATCATTCTACTTGTTGCTGTTATGAGTCAAGGAGTTCTCTTTGTATGCCCTCATTTCTTTTCTTCACTTGCTATCTATGCCTTCCATGATTCTCCCTATGTCTTGTATTTGCTGCAACATACAACGAGGGAAATCTCTATTGTTTGATCATATGCCGATAACTTTACCCTGTATACTAACACCAGTGACTTCCTTCTTCTGGATATATCTTCAGACCACTGGTGACATCTTTCCTCTATTAGTAATTACCTTTCTTGATGACCTAGTCCATGCCCTGCCAGTGTACCCTATAAATAGGGTCCTCACATATACTAGTACTACAGCTTGTTCTATGCAATTTACATGCTAGAACTCCTCCTCAGAATGGCTGATTGCTCTATCTGCTGTCTAAGTAACCTTTACCTTTGACTCTTCAACATTCTCATTTGGAGTTCTTCCCTCTTGGTAAAAGGGACCATTCTTGCAATCATACTTTACCATTGCTAAAAGCATTACAGAAAGGGCCATGTATTGTATACACCACTGCTGAGTCATCCACATAAAGGGAGTGCCAAGACTAGCATCCATGAGACTAGTAAGAGTCTCTATCCAGAAGCTGCACTGACTACATTGCTATCCATAGGTCCAGATCTGCTCAGAGGAGCCACCTATCATCAGAAGACAGCTGCCATTCTGTCTAGTTGTTTTAGTATGCTTGCATTAGGTGCTGTCGCACCATAACAGTTGCATTGACATTGACTTGACACTTACATTTGGCATGTAACCTTTGACTTGACTTTGACACTTGACATTAGCATAGCTTGTCTCTGGTACACAGTATTTGTCATTGAAGCTCACTTGTCCAGTCCAACTTACTCATCTGTTTCATCCTCCATATATAAGTCCTGTATCTCCATTGTTAGTATGGCAGTTTGAATACCGAATAAGTCACTCCATTTCGAGTCCAACACTTAACCTTGTCTCTACCTCCACCCTCTACTCTTTACTTGTAAATAAGACTAGGAACTTGGCAAGGATGCAACACATAAGTCCTGCATCAAAGCCTCACCCCTCCACCATATCTTCAAATATCTGTTGCACCTCCAGCCCCTCCATGCACCCTCATATCACCTCTGACCCCACCTTCATTTGGAAACTTTGGACTTGATCCAGAGAACCTAGACTTGACAGGCACTAAAGCCATCACTGGAAGCAGTATGGCCCCCACAGCAAAGAAGTTCTCTGCAACCTTAGAGGAAGTGCAGAAGAACCTTTTGCTAGCTCAGGAAAAGATGAAGTTACAGGCAGACAAGCATCATTCTAATGCCTCTAATTATGAAGTTGACCAGCTAGTCTGACTATCCACGGAGAACTTGAGGCTCACAAGAGCTTCAAAGAAATTGACCAAGCATTGGCTAGGGCCATACAAGATCATGGCTCTAGTAGATCCCAATACAGTTATATTACTACTACCAAAAACTCTACATATTTATCCAACTGTCAATGTTTCTTGGATGAAACCCTATAAGAAATATCTCAAGAGGCAAGTCCCTCAATGCCCAGGCCTCATGCTTATCATGGAGGACAGAAGCTTCAAATGGGAAGTAGACTATTTGGTGGCTAGCTGCCAGAGTGGAACACACTTGGAATATTTAGTCTACTAGAAGAGTTTGGGGGATGAGAATAGGACTTGGAAGCTAGCCAAAAATCTTGGTAATGCAAAAGAGGCACTATTGGCTTTTCACTGTGCCCATCCCTCTGCCCCTTGGTCACTCACAATCAACCCATTGGACTTTTCTTCAGCTGTTTAAACAGACAGACTTTTATGCTGACCTGCCAGAGCAGGGCCTTCCTTTCAATGTCCTGGATATAGTCAGTGCTCCATAAGCATCTTGATACAACCCTAAACCAGAGAGCATCTCACTTGAGGGTAAGCTTGGTTGTTCATAGGTCGCAATGGATATAGATGGAGTAGTGGGCTTGTGGAGGTACCTATGTTATCCCTTGCTAAGACTAGCTAGTAGAGGGGAGAACACCAAGAGAACAAGCTGAGGGCTTCAGCATTGTCCCCTGGCCTTTATATACTATTCTAATATATAGCCACCTGGGTACAAACCAACTATCTAAGTATGGTAATTGTCCTGCTATGGTCAAACCCTTAACCCTTATCAATGCCTTATGGTGATGGGGATCAGCAATCCTGTGCTGCCACAGCGGAGATTAACTGCCACCTCCTATATGGTGTCTTCTATCAAAGAAGAGAAGAGAAGCATCTGGAAAGATCCAGATGAGTGGAAATTAAAGGACACTGGGTCAGGGTGCAAATAAAGAGTGGAAATTAAAGATAACCCAAACAGGAAACTAGTTCCCATGCCTTAGGAGCACAATAGATTCCAGAACCTACTGTCAAGGGCAACAGGTGGCAGCAAAGGCTGCACTTCATTATCTGTACTCTGTCTAGGTGGTCTTTGGACTCTTTAATATCTAGCATCTCCTGGCATCATCACATGACTGATCACGTGGACTGTGAATGAAGTAAACACATCCATACACAGAGGAGAAGAAAGAGAAAAAGGGAGAAATAAATACGTTACCTGGGGCAACTAGTGCCCATGCGATGTGACCATAACACCACCCCCCTCCTAATGCTCAGATTTCAGACAAGCCAGGTGCTCACAGAGCACTGGCCATATCCAAGACGTTAAAAGGGAGGCCCTGCTCTGGCAGATCAGTAAGAAAGTCTGTCCGTTTAAATAACTAGAGAAAGTCCAGCAGGTCGATCACAAGGGACCATGGGGTGGAGAAATGGGCACGGTGGAAAGCCTTTAGTGCATCCTTCGCATTACTGAGGTTCTCAGTAGGCTCCCAAGTCCTATCCTCATCCCCAAAACCCTTCCAGTGGACTAAATATTCCAAGCGCGTTCTGTTCTGGCGGCTAGCCATCAAATAATCTACTTTCCACTCGTAGTCTTTGTCCTCGGTCACAGTGACCGGGCCTGGGCATCGAGGGACTTGCCCCTCGAGACGTTCCTTATAAGATTTCACCCAAGAAACATTAACTATAGGGTGGATGCACAGAGTTTTCGGCAGCAATAATATAACTGCGTTTGGGCCTGCTAGGGCTGTGATCTTGTATGGCCCTAGCCAATGCTCAGTCAATTTCTTCAAAGCTCTTGTGAGCCTCAAGATCTCCGTAGAGAGCCAGACTAGCTGGCCAACTTCATATATAGGGGCATCAAAACAATGCTTATCCGCCTGTGTTTTCATCTTTTCCTAAGCTTGCAGAAGGTTGTTTTGCACTTCTTCCAAGGTTGCAGAGAACTCATCTGCTGCAGGGGCCGTACTACTTCCAGCGATGGCTTCGATGCCCAACTGCATTGGATAAGTATGGGTGAGTGAAAATGGAGTCTTCTTCATAGAAGAAGAGACCTTGGAGTTCATGCTATATTGCGCGATCGGAAGCCAGTCCAACCATTCTTCTTGGCAGTCAAAGCAATACATTCTCAAAAACTTCCCGATCTCCCAATTAGCAACTTCTGACTGTCTGTCTGTCTGTGGGTGGAAGGCAGTCAAGAGATGCGTCTTGATGCCAAGTTGTTTATTAATGTTTTGCATCACCTGTAATGCGAACTACGAACCTCAGTTCGTAGTTATGGACTTTGGAAGGCCATAATGCTTCCATATGTGTTGCATAAATAACTTGGCCGTGTCAACAGCGCTTATCACCTTGGTGTATGGAATCAGCTCAACTTCCTTGCTGAACCGGTCTACCACTGTCAAGATGGCATCATATCCATGAGAGAGGGGGAGGTCGGTAATGAAATCTGCAGTGATATCCTCCCATGGACCAGACGGAACTGGTAAAGGAATGAGTCTGCCAGCTGGTATGGCACCTGTTCCCTTAAACCGTTGGCATGTGTCACATCTAGTGATGTAATCCTTGATGAAGGTGGCAAGGCCAGGCCATCAATAATTACGTTGTAATGCTTCAAGTGTCTTTTCATGTCCTGAATGCCCCATAATGGGCGTATCATGGTGCTTCTGGACAACTTCCATCTGAAGTGGTAACAATTCGGGGATGTACACTTTTCCATGGTGGTCGCTGAGGCAGCTGTCATGCTTCTCTTGGATTCTCCACTTCCTTTCAAGTTTCCTTATGTCCCTTTCATGTAACTTGCATATTTCCAGAAATATTTTATGTCTAAGTTGTACCCCTTCATCCATAATCAAGAGCATGCCTTCCAAGGGGATTGCTCTAATTTTGTCCAGGGAAATAATGATTATTCCCTTGTTGTCTTTCTCGATTCCTTTGGTATGATCCAGGCAACAACTTAGTGCATCAGCTCTCACCATCGAGGCATCAGGCTTATATACCCACACCATGTTGAATCAAGTAAGATATTGCACCCACCGCACTTGGCGGCGATTCAAATCTTGGTGTGTCATGAAAAACCTTAAATTATTGTGGTCATTCCAGATCTCGAACAGCAACTTGGCTCCTTCTAGGTAATGCCGCCACTGCTCTAATGCTTGGATGATGCCTAGCATCTCCTTGTCAGCAATGGGATAGTTCTGTTCTTCAGGGGTCATGGAGTGGCTGGAGTACACCACTGGGTGCCACTTTCCATCTTTTAAAATACTTAAAACAGCCCCAGTTGCAAAGTCTGAGGAATTGCTCTCCACACAGAATTAACAATCAATGTCAGGGTAGGCAAGGATAGGTGCAGTAGTGAAGGCTTGCTTCAATGTATCAAAGGCCTGCTGACACATTTCGTCCCATAGAAAGGCTTTGTCCTTCTTCGTCAGGTCATGGAGTGGTCTAGCCACCTTACTATAGTCGGATATGAACCTGTGATAGAAGTTTGCCAGTCCTAGGAAACTTCTTATGTCCTTGACTTTTGTGGGAACTGGCCATTTCATTATGGCATCTACCTTAGCTGGATCCATCTTTATTCTTTCAGGGAAGACAATCATTCCCAAGAAGTCTACCTCTTTGATGCAAAAGAAGCATTTTTTAGGCTTTACAAATAGGTTGTTTTCTTCAAGGCATCTGAGGACTTCTAATATGATCCGATCATGTTCCTCTTGGTTGTCTGTTTTCATAAATACCATTATGTCATTGATATAGACAATGCAAATGTCATCCATATTGGCAAAGATCTCATTCATCATTGCCTGGAAGGTGGTGGGGGAGTTACAGAGCCTGAAGTACATCACAAGTGGCTCAAACGCTTCTTTGAACATGACGAAGGCTGCTTTCCATTCGTTGCCCTTGCAGATTCGGATGTTGTTATATCCCCATCTGAGATCCATTTTTGTAAATAGTTTCGCCCCTTTCAGCTTATCTACCAGTTGGGAGATTAGCGGGAGCGGATAATTATTTTTGACGGTGTGCTCGTTAAGGTATCGGTAATCCTATACTATGCACTTTTTGCCATCTTTCTTTGGGACAAAGAAGACCGGAGAGGTTTGCAGTGACTTAGAAGGCTGTATGTACCCCTTGACTAGCTGATCATCTAGAAAAGCTGTAACCTCTTCTTGTTCCATTACTGATAAGGGGATGAGTCAACCCTTCTTTGGATTAAATGTCTCTTTTAGGTTGATCCCATAATCTCATGGCTTTCTGACAGGCATGCGTTCGCTTTCCTTTTTCAAGAACTATCCGAAATACTTCTTGTATTTGAGAGGAATCAGTTCCTCTATCGTCTTTTCCCTTTTTGGTTCTTGTGCTTCTAGTGCCTTAATAGTGGCGTGAATCTGGTACTGGAAATCTTCTTCTTCCTTTTCCAGAATACAAAGTAACACCAGCTTATCCTGTAAGCAATGACAGTATCAGGGGCAGCGAGTCATTTTTACTATGCCCTTCAATTGATCTATTTTGGGATTGTGGCATTTTAACCATTCATAACCAAGGATGAATTGGTTTTTGCCCAAATCTGTTACTTCTGCCATTATTTTTTCTCAGTGTCCTTGGAATTCCAGTACTAGTTTGGCAGCGTGCATAATGCTGCCTGCCGAGTTCTTTGTTTTATCCATGTTGTAAACGGGTATCTCATAGCAGAGTTTCACCAAAGGGAGTCTGACATCATCGGCCCATTTTCAGTCCACAAATACTGCATTGGCCCCGCTGTCTAGTAGAGCTTCTGCTCTAATGTAGTTCCCTTTGGACCTTTCTGTGTAGGGTGCGATACAAATATTGAGAAGTATCTCCTTATTGATTTTTAAATTCCTAACAAAGATGTCATCCGGGAAAATAACACTTTGCTTTGGAGGAGGAGGTAAAGAGGAATTAAGCCCAGGTTTATCGTCCCTAGTGAGCCCCATAGGGGACCCCTCTAACAGCTGGTTAAAGTTAATTGCCTCTGTTTCCTCAGTTTCTTCCACCAAAAGGTTAAAGTACCTATTTGGCAATGTGCCTTCAGGGCTCCCAGGGCCCTTCAGGCATGGCCTTTTCTCTTCCTGGCGAGACCTTCATAGTCCTGAAACCAGGCTCGGACTTCTTCAAAATTCATTTCCCTTACCATTTTTGATAAGGGGTGCTCAGAGGGATCTACCCCCTTTTCTTTGTCTTCCTGGTTTGGTCCGGGTGTAGTGGACTTACCCACTCCTCAGACTAGTGCCATGGAAGTGGTGCCCACATCTTCTTCTTTGTCCGAGGGGACTTCTTCCTATCAGATGACCTTTCTCATTTTTCTGCCAGAAGGAGTGGCAGGGGCACAAGGCTTCTATTGCGAACAGACATTCCAGTGTCTGCTGCCAATGAATCCACACTCTGTGCATTTCTTTGAGGGGTCTCCTCAGACTTTCGGGGTCTTACAATCCTTTGAGAAATGCCTTTGTCCCCCGCAGTTATAGTAGAAGTACTTTGATTTATCAAATATCGGCTTTCTTTGAGCCGCATCAATTTCCATAGCATTGGGGCCACGCCTCGAGGCTTCTGAGTTCCTCTGCATCCCCCTTGCAAGAAGCTTCATCAGGTCTTCTCATTCTCCTTGAATGTGGAGTTCCTTGACAAACTCCTCGAGGTCATCGGGATACCCTTTAGCCCAAACATACCTCTTTATGATTCCTTAATCTACATGTCGGTATAGCAGATTGATATATTGGTCAGCTGATAGGCCTGCTACCAGCTGGTGTGATTTAAACTTTGTAAGGAAGGACGTCATATCACTCCTTCCTTATGTGAGGATGAGCAGCTGTTGTTTGTGCCACTCCTTGTTGTTTACTGGCCTGAAATTGGCCAGCATCATTTTTTCAAATGCCTTCCAGGCTGGCCATGTGCCCATCTATGCTGCGGCCTGGCTTATGGTTGTGGCCAGGCAGGCAGTATCTTCTTCTATCATTCTGGAGACCATGGCTTTTACCATAGTATCGTCTGAGAGGGCAGCGGCGTTCTCAGTCTTCCATATGAGGACCTTCAATCACCACTCATTAAAGGTGTGGCCCCTTTGACCTTTAAAGTTTCCAGGGTCCACGATAATCTTAGACAACTTGGGCGCACTAGGCCCTGCTGCTCTACTGCCAGTCGCTATTGGTCTGGCGGCGAGGGTTCTTACTTGGCTGACAAGGATGCCGACCATTGCTTCGAGGTCTTTGATTTTTCCAGCCACTATGATGAGCCAGTTGCTTTCTTGGGTGGCCCTTGTTTCTGCCTGGGCCAGGCAGTTAATAAGGTTCTCTTTCTCATCTTCTACTCTGGTGAGATAATTTCCCAATTCCACTATCAATCTTGCCCAGTCATCGGTTCCAGCCATGAGTTGGGAGATGATATTGGTAAGGTTCTGGGGCAGCGATACTGTTATTATTTTTCTAGAAGTACTTTACTTTCTTGATGGGTCTCAACCAGATCCTAGATCCTAGTGGTGACTGCCTGCTAATCTCTTTCTCAAACTCCCTCCTTGTCCTTTTCTTAGGTGCTGGAGGTTCCTGCACCAGTTCTGGCTCTGGTGAGGGTGTGTGAGAGTTGATATCCGGCGTGAATAGGCATTCATCTGGGCTGGGGGTTGAGTGGGTGGAGGATAAAGGGGATACCCCGAAGACTCTATCTAGTTCTTGTTGATGGTGAAAGAGGTTCCACTCATATTCCAACCACTCATCGTCAAGGTAGGGGTTGATTGCTAGGTGCAGCGGGAGAAAATACCATGAGGGTGGTGAGCATGAGATAGTTGAGCCAGTTGATGGCCTGTCTATCTCCTCTTGTCAAAAGTAAAGTGTAGGGTCGACTGACAGTGTACTACTAGCAAGCTCCCTGGGGTGGTTCTCTGCCCAGGTACTAGTGAAGGCGACTTCTGGCTGCTCTAAGTAGCCCCAGAAGTCTTCCTTGAAATGCCTCTCTGAATCCTCCTGATATTCTCTCATTAGATACTCCGCTAGCTCCTCTAGTTATACTACGGGGAGGTCTAGGTCACCTTGGTCGTTCGGGTCTTCTACTACTACCTGATTGGCTACTAGATATCGGTATACAATCTGTAGGGCTAGGGGGAGAATAGAGGGTACGGACAGCACTTGATGCCTATGAGGAAGCGGCTGTGCAGGCATCCACTTGAAACTTACTTCTTCCTGGGTGATGAGGCTAGGAAGTGCGAGGTATGAACATAAGAGCTTGTTCTAATGATACAACCCTAAACCAGAGAGCATCTCACTTGAGGGTAAGCTTGGTTGTTCGTAGGTCATGATGGATATAGATGGAGTAGTGGGCTTGTGGAGGTGCCTATGTTATCCCTTGCTAAGACTAGCTAGTAGAGGGGAGAACACCAAGAGAACAAGCTAAGGGCTTCAGCGTTATCCCCTGGCCTTTATATACTATTCTAATGTACAGCCACCTGGGCATGGACCAACTATCTAAGTATGGTAATTGTCCTGCTATGGTCAAACCCTTAACCCTTATCAATGCCTCATGGTGATAGGGATCAGCAATCCTGTGCTGCCACAGCGGAGATTAACTGCCACCTTCTGTGTGGTGTCTTCTATCAAAGAAGAGAAGAGAAGCATCCAGAAAGATCCGGATAAGCAGAAATTAAAGGGCACTGGGTCAGGGCACAAATGAAGAGTGGAAATTAAAGATAACCCAAACAGGAAACTAGTTCCTGTGCTTTAGAAGCGCAATAGATTTCAGAACCTACTGTCAAGGGCAACAGGTGGCAGCAAAGGCTGCACTTCATTACCTGTGCTCTGTCTAGGTGGTCTTTGGACTCTTTAATACCTAGCATCTCCTGGCATCATCACATGACTGGTCACATGGACTGCAAATGAAGTAAATATGTCCATGCACAGAGGAGAAGAAAGAGAAAAAGAGAGAAATAAATATGTTACCTGGGGCAACTAGTGCCCGTGTGACATGACTGTAACACATCTGGTTCATCTGGGAATCCAAATCTTGAAAGGGGGGTGGTGTTATGGTCACATCACACAGGTACTAATTATCTCTAAGAATATATATATATTTCTTTTCTTTAGTGATATAGACACCTGTTGCTTCCTTTTTATAGCCCACATGATCAGTCATGTGATGATGCCAAGAGACACTAGATATTAAAGAGTCCAAAGACCACCTAGATAGTGCACAGGTAATGAAGTACTCCATATGAGGTCATCTGTCACCCTTGATAGTAAGTTCTAGACTCTATTGTGCCCTTAGTGCATGGGAACTGGCTTCACTATTGGGCTTTACTTCATTTCCACTTCTTCCATGCATAGCCTGGTGCATCTTTTTTATCTCCACTTATCCAGATCTCTCCAGATGCTTCTCTTCTTTGATAGAAGGCACCACACAGGAGGTGGAAGTTAATCTCCATTATGGCAGCACAGGATTGCTGATTGCCATCACTATGAGGCATAGATAAGGGTCAAGGGTTTAACCACATGCAGACATTTACCATAGTTAGATATATGGTCTATACCCAGGTGGCTATATATTAGGATAATATATATAGGTCAGGGGATAACATTGAAGATCTCAGCTTGTTCTCTTGGTGTTTTTCCCTCTACCTGCTAGCCAAGCAAGGGATAAAGAGCACCTTTACAAGTCCTCTACTCTCTACTTCTGTTACGGCCGCAAGGGCGTGACGAAAAGGGTTATGAATCGCTCAATGTGGATCTTGGCAGTGATATGTAAGTCCGTCTAAAGGAAGGGATCTGGAGCGCGGATAGTGCGGATATGAAGGTCTTAGGGTTTGACATCACACCTGATTCACATGGTCACGGCTGGGCGTAAGGCGCATCACTGTGGGTTGTGTGCAGTCCGGCTAAGGTCCGGTTATGAAAAGGGGGATATCATGTGATGATGAGGGTCTAGGGTTCCCGGTTACTACAGTAGTAGCCTAGGTCACATGATGTATATATGCTAAGGTATATAAGGCCAGGACAGCTGAGGGCAACCTCAGTCTGTTCTCTTGGTGGTTTTCCCCCATCATTAGAGTGAGCCCTAGCTTGGGGTGTTCCCTCGGGTTAGTGGGTGTAGGATGACCTCTGTAGCTAAAGACGTCCTTGGCCACATGTTATCACGGCTCCTATACGTGTCTTCTCCTGGCCGAAGACTAGGGGTTGTATCAACTTCACATACTCAGTGCAACCTATGAATGACCTAAGAACTTCAAGTGAGTCTTTGTGGTTTAGGGTTCATATTAGGGATGGAGTGGTGAAAATGGATAGAGTCCCCATCAAGTTGACAAAGAGTGAATAGAATGACAGAATTGTTGGAGAAGGAAGTTGCAATCTTGTTCAGTAGAGTAGTGTCTATGGTATTGAGAAATAGGTCACTAGGGAGTAACTAAAGTTCTGCATTATCATTCAATGTCTCCACTAGTTGGTTTCAGAACAAAGCATCAGCAGATATTAGATGTGAGGTAGAAGAGTAGAGAAAGAGCAGGTCAAAATTCTATAAGAATACCTGCCATCTGGCATGCCAGTGGAAAAGCTTTTGGGGTTGTCTAAAGTAGATTAGATTGTGATGGTCAGTGATAATGATGACTGGGTAGGAGGTGCTCAAAAGGTATTGTCACCATTCTTCTAGCATATAAATAACTACAAGGAGTTCTCAGTCATAGATGTCATAATTTCATTCTGTGTCTTCCAAGGTCTTGAATAGGTAGGTGCAGGGGTGTAAGTTGTCATTGGCATCCTTTTGCATTAGAACAGCACCAGTAGTGACAAGAGATGCATCCATTATGAGGAAGAAGAGTTGGGAAATATCTGGCATGGCAAGAACTGGAGTGGATGTGAACACTTTCTAGAGGTGATGGAAGGCTTCTTTGCAGGCAGGTGACCAGGCCTAGGGAACATCCTTCTCAGTAAGGTCAAGAAGAGGTTGTGCTACCTCAGAGAATCTTTGAATAAACTTGCAATAGAAGTTACAAAAATCTATGAAACTCTGAATGGCTCTGACATTAGTAGGTGTTTTTCAATTTTCTATAGCTACAAGCTTGGCTGGGTCCATGGTGATCCTATTTTAACTGACTTTAACTGACCACCATTCCTAGATATTCTGCCTCAGATGTGTCAAAGAAGCATTTTGTCAGTTTGAGATATAATTTTTGTTTGGCTAATCAGTATAGCATGAGTTTGGTATGGGTATGATGGAGATCAAGCATGGGGGAGTGAATGAGGATATCATCCATATACAGTAGCTCCAGTTTAGTTTTACCTCCATATCTATGCTTTACTTAGGAGCACAGCTCTGGCTTCTCCAATCTCTGAACTCCATCAATTAGTATTTATGGCTATGTTCCCTCTAGTATATAAATCCCTCCATTGTACTTATATCTCCAGTTCAAATATCAATTTAGTCCTAGCTTCTGAACTCCTTTGCTTAAGTCTTGACAACTCTTCTCTAACCTCTGCTTGACTTTTGCCATCTCCAGTGATTAAGTCCTTAACTTTTGACCCTTTGAAATCTGAGACATGGAAACAACAAGGGCATAGCACATAAGCTGAAGCCAAGTCCCATTTGACCAACACTCTGGACCTCCAGAGTTGTATTCAGAGTTGACTGGACCCAACAGATACTGTAAAGTTAAAATGAAGCTAAGATGTATGAAAGGTGAGGAAGAGTGGAGATAGGTCTGGAGATGATCAGATATGATAGTGGAGGTAGTGGAAGTAACCAGAGTTGACTTGGGCATGGAAATGACACTATTAAATTCCTATACTTACATCTGAAATAATGATTAAAAAATGTGGGATCAGATACTATACAGTAAGTGTCCCAATAATATATCATTTTGAAATGCTTGTACCTCACTTCCATGGCAACCAAATCACATGACCAAATTTATTTTGAAATGCCAAAGAGCAAGTCTTTTCATTTATCCTGCAAATATTTTGCCTTATTTATTTACAATTTCCCAATCTCTCCAAAATGGCTCAATGTTGGAACACTTTTTTGAGCCACTGTACATACATAGAATCTCAACATCACAGTCCTCATGCACAGTTCACCCTACTGCTAAGATTTTCTGCATTCTATCTACATTTCATCTCAATCTAAATCACTTCAACCACTCACATCACTTACACACTCCCAACCACCTTTCAAGTTCTCCTTCCACAATGTTACCTTCCCATCACCACAGCTCACAGCAAGGATGTTGCCTGCAAGACTCCAGGAGACGCGCCATACAACATCAGGGAACTTTCCTGGTGTTGACGGCATATTCTGGGATGCAGCAGGTGATGGGTCAAGCACTGTCTTTATCCACGACGCAGTTGGTGTGTCCTTTGTCCAAATGAGCACAGATTTGTCCTTTAGGCGAAATAAAGACAAAAGAACGTCAGAATCATATGGCACCGGTGCTATCTCTCTGCAAGGCATACCTGCGAAGCAGTAGCGATATAACTCCTGGGCAGCCCAATATTCGGCGCCCACGCTACATCACGCACCCAGTCACCGTGCCCCTCGAGTGTCTCTTCCTCAACCCACGTCTGGGTATCTTCGCGGAAAGACCAGATCTTGACGAGGTTGTCGCACCCGGCGCTGGCGAAGCGTTTAAAGGGTGCGGGAGGGGTTAACGCTCCGGGTTGGTGAGGGTGGATAAGCGAACCAGGGTGGGTAGCGGGGGCCCAAGAGACGGCATTACAACCTATGGCATGACCATTGAAAATGTCAGCAACCCACTGGCCATCGTCTGGAAAGGTGTTGGGTGAAAAGTCGGTGAAAGCATCAGTAATTGGTTCGGGATAAAGCAAGGCGGAACGAACCTTTGAATGTGAGCACGGAGAGCTTTCCATCGGAAGAGGCGCATGCTAGGATGGCACCTAGCTCGTGGGGAGCCCAAGAGATAGAGTTGACTGTAGAAGGTCAAATAAAGCATACGCAAGTAGACAGTAGAAGCACCTGAGGCGGTGTGTAATGAGTGCTCCTTGATTTTAGTCCACAATCCGGCTGAAGGTCCCTGTGTTTGCTCTCTCCAGATGAGCACTTGACCGTCGTACGAACACGACGCAAGGATATTGCCGAACTTGGGATGGGCCCAGGCGACCTGCCAGACGGGTCCGGTGTGACTAGCAGAACAGAACATGAACACCAATCCCGATGAGTCCCGTTAATCACACACCCTTTGAGTGTCTGCCCACCCGATTTAGATGGCTCGCCATCGACAACGTTGAATACCTTGACAGTACGGTCAGAAGAACAAGTTGCAAGGCGTTTTCCATAGTAGTCTAACTGGGCATCATGCTTGCAGGGGATAAGAACACCATGAGAATAGACACGCACGGAAAGGAAAAGGATGCATACGATCATGTCTTCATGTGCAGTCTCGATTGGGACTGCATCGGTGGCCGTCGCGTTAACCATGTCGTCGAGTGCTCAGCGTGGTTGTACGTGTCGATGTTAATATGGCGGCGGGTCCAAACCATACCAAACTGATTGGCACGGCGCTAGTTACATAAATGAGCTACTGGTATTATTACCACTATGCCGACGAGTCCTCATTCTGGACATGTCAAGGCTCTCTTTGATCGTGCTTCCAGTCTGCACACGCAGGCAGTTCTCTCATTCCAGTCCTCATCCACCGTCACGTCCACCAAGTCCGAATATGCCTTCCTCGAAAAAATTCTGCAGTCTGGCACACTGTCGGATCGACTAAGTGCTCTGACGCTGCTTGTCCAAAGTAGTCCTCTGCACAACACAACAGCCCTTGATTCTCTGAAGAATTTAGCTGAGAGAGGTAAGGGTAAGGGAGGTCGTGGTGAAAGCTTGAAAGCATTGCGATGTATCGTTGATTGGTGGGTCGGCGGTAGTGCACCAGATTGCAAGCTCAAGTGGGTCTAGTGTCGGTTGATATATTCACGTTTGACTATTAAACCAGATATTTCCGCGACCAGCCTCTCGCAAATCACAGCATCAACGATGAGCAATTGCTCACCTGGTATTTTGAAGATTGGTTGAAAAAGTATTTCTTCTCTATCCTGCAAATACTTGAAAGTCTCGCCGTAGACCCTCTGCCGTACGTGAGGATACAAGCACTGTCGCTGATCAGCAACCTCCTACGGAGCAAACCCGAACAAGAACACAATCTACTCAAGCTGCTTGTCAACAAGCTGGTATATAGTGCATTCTCATTATCTCACCACCTTTGATCGTAATTCCATGCAGGGAGATGGAGAGAAGCAAATTTGCTCTCGTACCTCATACCACATCCTTCAAGTCTTACAAACGCACCCATCGATGAAAACAGTCATTATACGCGAGGTGACCTCACTGATGTTTACTCCCGTAATTGTCCCGGCATCATCGAGAGGCAAAAACACGTCGAACGAACATGCACGCTACTATGCGGCTATCACACTTAATCAAATCTTTCTCCAACCAGGCGATACAGATGTTGCTCTACAACTCATTGACGTGTACTTCCACGTGTTTGAAAGCCTCCTCGGTGAAGGAAAAGTTACCGAACATGAAGAGGACAGTCATGGAAGGCTTATATCCGCCATCCTCACCGGAGTGAACCGCGCGCTGCCATATGCGAAACTCGACGCCGCTGAAGCTAGGTGATCTAGCTATTTCATTCTCGTTGCTCCAAGCTTATCGCGATATTTAGTTTTCACAAGCATATCGATACTCTCTTCCTCATCACGCACACATCGACTTTCAATATATCACTGCAGTCTCTTGTCCTGATCCAACGTCTGTCATCCACGCTTGCCGGTCAACATAATTCTTCGTCGCCTTCATCATGCTCTCAGTCGATTGTAGACCGGTATTATCGCGCCCTGTACTCATCGCTCCATGATGGACGATTAGCATCGTCTTCAAAGCAGACGATGTACTTGAATTTGGTATTCAAATCCCTGAAAACAGATAACAACATTGAAAGGGTCAAAAGTTTCGTTCGTAGGTTTCTCCAAGTGCTAGTCGGTGGTGGAGCTGGAGGCACGGAATTCGTGGTTGGAGGGCTCTACTTACTTGGAGAAGTAAGCATCATCGTTTTCCGCCCCTGATGGCTGATGACCTCACCCTTTCAAGGCTTTCAGCACTATTCCGGGTCTGCGCACACTATTTCAAGGAGTTCCCACCACCTTGGAAGCAGAAGACTATGATCCCCGAAAACGAGACCCTCAGTTTGCACATGCATCAGCCTCACCACTATACGAACTTGTGCGTCGCTTGCTAATTTTTCCTCGCCCACTAAGCCTGCCGTGTCTAGCTTCCGCTCCTTCACCATCACCACCCGACTATTTCACTCCATGCACGCCAGCTGCTCGCGTCACAACCCATTACCTCGAGCCCGGACCTCACGCTCAACACGCTCACCCATTTCCTCGATCGTTTTGTATACAAGAACCCTAAAAAACCGAAGTCAAAAGGCTCAAGTGCCATGCAACCTGCCGCGAGTGCAACTGATGGCGTTACTGTCAAACGGATCAAAGGCGAAGTTAGCGGCGGTGCGCTGCCAAACGAGGCAAAATTTTGGGGAAAAAAAGTGGAGCAGATACCTGTAGAAGAAGTAGGCTCTTGTTCACCTGATATACCAAGCCGTCTTACGCCGCCAAGGTCTTTTTCCACAGATATTTTTCGAGGAAAAACCGCAGGCAACTTGCTCAGGCTGGACAAGACAAGAACAGCGAGATGACGGGATCGGAGGAATCCCAAGGTTCTGTAAAAACATCCGGCGAAGATAGTATCAACAGCGAACTCGAGGCCGATGAAGAAGAGTTCAGCGAGGCAGAAGAGGACGCTGTGTGGAAAGTGCGAACGCTGAGTCATCTTGACTTTCTCTTCTCATGAAAACTACTAGGCTATGCAGGCTACAATGCCGCGTGAAAAAAGCGACGAAGCATTCTTAGGGGAAGATGATGCACCCTCTGACCTCGACATAGCTAGCAACGAGGACTGGGGGGAGTCCAAGATTGGTCCTGATGGAAGCGAATCCGGTGACGGCATATCACTTGTCGAAAGGTCTGATGATGACGACCTGGTTGCCGTGGACGACATGCCAGATGGCGTGATTGAATATGATGGTTCAGACGCCGAAACGGAACTGAACGATGAGGAATGGGATGGCATCAACGGCGGTAAGCGCAAGCGGAAAGACAAGAATCAAACCAGGCGCAAGAAACGGAAGACTTTACCCACCTTTGCAACCTACGAGGAATATGCGAAGATGATCGAGGATGGTCCTGAGGATGACATATAAACACCCTTCATACCCACTAATACATCGATTTTCCCCTGAGTCTCGGATATTGGCCTTGAACAAAGCTACATGCTCTGAGCACTTTATCCAAGCGAAACGGTTCTCGAACTTGCGCCCCGACCTCGTCTAATTGCTCGATACTTGATCCCTTCAAGGTTTCTACCCACTCCAGCATGAACTTGGCCACAAAACATCGTTTGCGAAAGTCGCAGGACCCTCTCCATACTTCAAATAGGCGGACGCAATCGCCGGCTTACCTCCGGTGCTTCTTTGTTTTTACTTTTGATCAAGTCTACGATGGGCTATGATTGACATATTTGTCATTACTGCCCTATCTGTCGACGGAAAGTCGAAACTTCCGTTCGAGAAATCTGTCAAGCCCGTCTGTAGGGTGTATCGCGAAAGATAGATAATTCCTGGAAACCTAATGTCGTAGTACAGCTAAATTGACCAAGTGAACTTGTTCTCTCGAGGACACGTCCGTCAATGAGTGTCACTTGCTCCCAAACGAAAATGTCGAATCACCGTCCAGCTGATCCTGCAGGGCCTTGTAACGCCGCTCGTCTGTGTCGTCGGTCTCTTCTCCGTTCGAGCGTCTAAAGGTCCCCACTGCTATTACATACGCGGAAACCTTATTGGTCCATCCAAACGCGCTTGGACTTGCGTGTATCATCTTTGGTGCTGACGGAACCCCTCAGTACTTCAGTCTTCAATAGGATGCACTTCAACCGAAGCCCGATGCTGCCTTCAGGTCGCTTGACCGCAAAGGAGTATTCCAGAAACTAGCAATGTTCATATCGTACAAAAATAAATAAACATTGTCGAAAAAGAAATCCGACCTGTCCTTTTCGATTGTAATCGCCACTCTGCAGCGAGTTGGACCTGGGACTCGCAACCGGTACAACCTGCAATACAAGTGCACCGTTACACGTTATGACCAGCTAGCTCTCTTACTCCTGTCTATAGATGTCGTTATCCAACATGGTTCATTCATGTCACCAATGTGCTTCCAAGACCAACACCTTGAAGGATAACTTCCTTGCCTTCAGCATTCACGATCTTCGCCCCGTCCACTCGCAAAATCGAGGTTAGCACTGGCATCTGTAATTTTGAATGGGCGAGAGGCTAGGTAGAAACTTGCTCAGGTCTCAAATGATACCCCGGCTCTCTTCTAGCTCGTCCGGTTGCCTGAGGACCTAGTCCAAGGATACATGCACACCCTGGCAGTGCACGGATCAGCTTTTCTCTCGAAGGCGCTTTACAACGAAATTGTCGTTCTTCTTGGACACAGTTTACCTCGCAGGGTGTGCACGCTGACCTGAGAGGAACAAGAATCGGGGCCTTTTTTATATTTAACGAATGATCATTATCTTAGCCTGCCATAAAATTTTTGACGAGCCTTGATGCCTCGCCTGGCTTCCTCGTCTTTGAGTTTAACTTCCAACCCCGTCCATGCATTACGAGCATATGTTTCAGCACGCTGGAGCATCATGGCGGGATCAGCTCCGAGAACAGTGAACCAACAAGCAGGACGACGCCAACCTGGATGAGATCTCTTATTTGGTCCATAGCAGATACCTCTAATCCGACCAATCGGAATGTCTGGAGGATTGGTCTTCCTCTTGGGAATGCATACATTACATGCATGCGTAATGGTACCGATGCTTCTTCCGATAGCGTGGCGTCCAAAAAATGCACAGTGTTCGATAACTAGTAACGCACGAATCAACGCGTGAGGTATCCTAACGTGGCAAAGCAAAGCACAAGACGAAAAAATGGCACGTACGACATTCAACGTGATGCACACTGGCCACGATTCCCTGCCGCTCAGGACCTCTCCATCGTCCCAATAGTCGGTCAGCTCGAAGTCGGTGGCATTGCTCGTGCCCTTTATCTCTGGGCTCCCTTTTTCCTCGGCCCCCCCATCTACGTCTACATCCATCCGGACATCACCTTGTGTAGCATGCTTAGACGGGGCCCGATATTCCACTGCCTTCGTACGCGGGACTTTGGTGTCCCAGAGCGCAGCCCGACATGCTAACATGAGGCAGTCGACAAGGTTGCCCCCGTCCGCGTACACTACCGCATCTAGTTTTGCAGCCCATGCTTTCTGGCCGGGCACGATGGCTAGATTGTCCGGACGAAGAGACGGATGGGAGAGTACGCTCTCCAGAAGGATTGTCATATCCGATTGGAGATCATCTAATGCGTTCGAGGATAATGAGGGGTACGCTGCAGGGGAACTGCGAGTAGTTAATCCAATATCGGTTGTCAAACACGAAGAGATGCGTAGAAATGACCTACCAAGAAACGGTACATACGACTTTCCCCCCTTCCTCCTTTTCGCCGATACCAGCTACTTCAAGTTTCACCCCGACGATCACTTCTGTCCCGCCACCTACGCCCCCTGCTTCTTGGACGTGCCCACCTCGTCCAGGACGTCCTATACATACCTTGGCACTCCCATTTGCAAGAGGGACCACGCCTGTCTCCAGTGCAATAGGTCTATAATCCTCGAGCGATCGACCATCGCTACGCAGCGATGGATTAGAGAGAAGGGACGACCGGATGTACGCCTTTTCAGCCTTGGACAAGGAGGTCATCTTTATCTTTATGGATGTCGCGTCGTCCTCGATCACGTCACTACGCCGACTCGCTGAGACGTTCTATCAATATAAACTACCGCCACGGTACATGGTAATCCTAGCGACAATCCGATCCTGGAGCAGAACAGCGCTCTCTCTACCATGGACGCATAAAACGCCGTACAATCCGTCGCCGTCTGAATGGTCACCTTAAGTGCCTCCCAACTCGAAAATAGCGTCTTAATATCAACACCGCCCCCCAGTCCTGCACGCTCAACGAACAGAACCCATTGCTACTATAACACCCCGCATGCGAGGCAAATGCCTGGTCTTTCAGCGCCTGACAACTTGATGCTGCAGGGGTGTCGTCGGTGGCGTCTCCGACGAGCGCGAGTTGAAGGCAGTGCATCGTGTCGATCATCCATTGCTGTCCTCCAGCATTAAACATGTCACTGTTTTCTGAGAATTTCTGACAATAATATTGCCCATAGCCGGTAGGGTATCCTTCAGCACCACATTGGTATCTGGACTCGAGGCAGTTGGCATAGAAAGCACAGGAATCCATGGGCGGGCTTGTGCATGCTGCAGGGTCGGTCAAAGGTGGTCCTAGCGTCAGGTCTTGTGCTGGCACACGGTCAACGAATAGACCCAACATCATAGGAAGCATGTGGGCGGGAATTAGCCAGAGAGACGTCACACTGGGTATTGAACTCAACCCCCTCACAAGCATATTCAAGTCGAGTTGAGCAGTAGAGCTGGAAGTTGCGCGTGATGACAACATGTTGTCACTTGTGCAACTTCTCTCGCAAGAGCGCCTTGTCACGATCATCACCGCAGCACATGGGCCTGAAACCCAGGCAGCTCCACTCAGCGTTATGCGAGGTGCGTGTAACATGTGCAGCGAAAGGCTCGAACAAGTCCATCATTTCGTGTTCAAGATGTAGCTGTCAGCTTCTCAATGATGTGCCAAAGGGGTCCAATAGTTATTAAATCAAGCCTACTGTCTCGTTGAATATAGTACGTGTACCTGTATACGACTCTTCTCCTACTGTAGCTTGGCAAACATCTCTCTCGATTCTTGGAGTGCTGAGAGCTCCACCTCTAATGTTTTCCGCTACAAACATTCTCAATCAGCATCAAACCCTACCATGCAAAACATGTGCTAACCTTTTCCTCGTTACTGAGTTGCACGGTCTCAGGGACCGTAGTCTGATAGTCCGGTTGGGAAATCACTTTATAGAGTTTCTCCAGGTTGAGGCGAACAAGGTCAATTTTCTTATTGCACTTGGCAACCTCCGCTTCCAGGTTCACGAGGCCCTAAAATTGGTTAGAACCAAAAATCAAGGAGATCTAAAATGCATACTTGGACCTGGAGATGTACCACTACAGATGACGAAACGACGGCTGAGCCACATCCTACTGGTATTTGAGAGGAGGACCCCTGAATGACTTCCACCTTCGAGCAACCCTTGGTCAGAGCATGAATCGTGGGAGCCTGAGATTTGAATAGAATCTTCTCCTCGAGGGTCTGCACATGGAGGAAGACTGAACAAAATCCTGAGTCCGATCATGCCACAAGCACCGTCATGACTTCAACGTACGTTGTATATTTGATTGCAAATTATACGATGCCGCCAGTGACCGTCCCGTCCGCAAAGCTGCGAAAACAAGGTCAAACTTCTCTTCTGCATCAGTGGACCGGAGGCCCGTGTCCTGTCAATATAATAGGTAAGATATCTCAGACTCAGTGTTGAGAGGGCTCACAAAGGTAGGGTATCGGGATATCATGATAGAGGGAAGATCCGTTGAACGCCTTGGTAGCCGCTGCCAGAGTTCCTCTGTGACGAATGGCATAAAGGGGTGGAGGAGGCGGAGGCCATAATCGAGGCAGGTGTGCAAAGTCTGTTGTGCCGATGTGCGGACCTTGGGATCAGCTGATGGGTCGGTCATCGGTTTCATCGCCTCCTGCCACACAGTGAGTAATAGGACCATCCACATGAGACATAGATCACGCACGATATATACGTCACATAGCTCGTATAGCCAGAAATTGTGTACGGCTGTGGTGGCCGCCATGAAATTCCGCACTTCAAGATATTTGTTAATCTCGGCAGTAGCAAAGTTTAGCTTGTGGAGCACCCATCGCTCAACCAAGCTCTCATTGCCAGTAAGCTAAAGTTTTCATGAGCAAATCGAGCACATCAAAGAAGAGTATACTAGTACACTACCTTTGGCATATTGAGAGGGATGAAGTCAGGTTCAAACTTGAGCATCGCGAATTTGGTAGCATTGAAGATTTTGTTGCAAAACTTTCTATATCCTTCCACGCGAAGAATCTCGAGGTTGATATCACGACCTTTGAGTAGATGTGATCAACAGTTCTTACAGCGAGAACCTATACTAACCTCCACCCGAGTAGGCACACAGAGCAAATCGAAGACCGTCTGTTCCGCATTCCGGAATGCCCTTCGGGAAGTCTTTCTTTTGTCCCGCAATAGCTTTCGCGATTTCTTTGTCGTCCAGATTGCCTTCGTACAACTTTTGATGAAGGTCTTGGAGCGATAATCCGTGAATGACGTCTAGAGGATCAATGACATTTCCTAGACTTTTGCTCATCTTCCGGCCATGAGCATCGCGGATCATTGCGTGGCAAAGGACTTCGCCGAAGGGAACCTTGTCCGTGAGATATACGCCGAGTAATACCATGCGAGCAACCCAAAAGAATAGAATGTCCCAACCTGTTTCAAGTAAACTCGCTGGGTAGTAATGTTCTAGGTCGGAGGTCTGCCATAGGTTAGGCTTATCATACAAGGGAGGCAGACCAAGAACTACCTTATCAGGCCAACCCATGATAGAGAATGGCCACAAGCCAGAAGAAAACCACGTATCGAGTACATCCTCATCTTGTTCGAGGGTGAAGTTCTTGCCCGCCGCCAATATCGTTGCACGTTCGGTGGCTTCTTCAATCGTCCGACCAACAACCCAATTCTTGCCATCACTGGTCTGAAAGATTGGTCAATATCCATGTTATGATTGAGGGTTGTCAGATACACACATCATGCTCTCCGCCTTCTATGCGGACGAAATAGGCAGGACAACGGTGGCCCCACCACAATTGACGGGAGATACACCAGTCTTGAATGTTGTCCAACCATCTGTACCAATCAGCTTCTGATTGCGCAGGTGAAATCTTGAGCTCTCCTGCTCGGCTTCGCTAGAGTGAAAACCCGGTTTGGGCACCGCACTAACTAACAATGAGCCGTACTCTACCTTGATTGCCTCCTCCGCCAAAGGCTTACATTTCACCCACCACTGGGGTTTCAAGATAGGCTCTATGATATCTCCGGATTTGCTATACACAAACATGAAGTCCCAAGTATATACCAAAATCAAGCAGACACTAACCTGCATATGGGTATTTGCATTGGGTTATCCTTCGTCTCAATAAACAACCCAGCCTCTGTGAGTGCCTTGACAACTTCCCTCCTCGCATGGAACCGCTTCATGCCCTGTCAGCATACACGTGTCAGCCTCGCGTCCCAAGGACAGCTCATCGGACTTGCATTGAACCTATTCCCGGCATTAGTGTTAAGTGTCCCATCATCGTTGAGAATGCTGATGAACTCCAAGTTGTGGCGCTTGCCAACTTCGTAATCATTGGGGTCATGAGCGGGTGTGATCTTGACTGCGCCCGTTCCGAAATCCTTGTCGACCATCTCATCCGCCACGATGAGTAGCCGCCTGTCAACAAAAGGATGCTTTGCAAATTTCCCATGTAGGTGCTGGATGGGGGCTGAGCTTGGCAGATGCGAACAGGGCCGTGATAGCCACACCTTATAACGATCGTCTTCGGGATGCACGGCAATAGCTGAATCGCCCAGCATTGTCTCTGGACGTGTGGTAGCGACGATGATCTTCTCGTCTAGGCGTGTCTGAGTGGGTAGGAAGTCTATTACAAATAGACGACGCACTAGAATCCTCGATAGGATATGCAAACGATGTGATGACACCGAATTCGAATTTCTCTTTCGGGTCATAACCAGGGACACTGAGCAGAGTTTTTCCCTCTAGCTGTTTTTGATCCACCTAGATGATGTTCGTTGACAAGGCGCAACCGTTGTGGCAAATACCGCACCTCCAAGTTTGATAGTGTCGTATTCAGCCTCACACACCAGTTCACCAAACGATTGTCACGATACAGTATACCACCCTCGTGCAACCGACAAAAGTTTTCAATGACAGCTTTTGAGAGTGACTGAAAAGAAAGTGAGTCAAGTGGTTGCAACGATATCGACCACGTACAGGGTTCATGGTGAACGCAACACGATCCCAATCAAAGCTTCCTCCGAGTCGACGAAGCTGATTCGTGATGCGTGACTGGTAGCTACATGGTGTGAGATGGATCGATAATTAATGAATAGAACACGAACTCGTTTTTCCAGTCCATGACCTTGTCCAGAAAGGCTTCTCTGCCGAGATCGTGTCGCGTCTTACCCTCTTGCTTGAAAAGACGGCGCTCCACGACGGACTGGGTCGAGATACCGGCGTGATCGAAGCCGGGAACGAACAGGGTTGTCTTTCCCAACATGCGATTCCTGAAAATCTGGTTATTGGAGAATATATGGGATAGGAGGGCAGGACTAGCCAACGTATCAACCCGTCTTGGATGGCTACGGTGAGGGCATGACCGATATGGAGACTGCCAGTGACGTTTGGGGGAGGAAAGGGGATGACGAAGACACCCTCTACTTTCGCGGAGCCGTTTGAGGCTGTTTGCGGTTTGAAAAAACCTTGAGCTTCCCACCAGTCGTACCAAGCAGCCTCTACGGCTTGTGGGTTGTACCCGGCAGGCATTGGCTGGGACATGTCTATGCACGCGAGTATGTTAGGGACGCGCCTGGACGATGATGGTTGAGGCACCTTTCTTCTCGCCCCTGGGTGTCGTGTTGACGAACGTGGGCTCGTCGGTCTTCTTATCCTTGTCTCCCTTGGTCTTTTTCTCGCCTGCGGGCGTGGAAGGGGTCTGTTTGGCTTGCTTAGCGGCCAGCTTGGCCTCCTTTTCTAGTCGCTTGGCGTCCTTCTTGACTGGCGTCGCGTCAGATGGCGATGTGCGCGAAATGAACGTGCAGACTTGCCTGAGCTTTTGGACGGTGCCGCGTCCGCGAGGGAATCGCCTGATGTTTCTGTGGACATTTTCGCGACGACACGCCTACTGATTGGGAGGGATCGGGCGAGGAGATATCGATGGCCGCATTCTTTTAACAGCATCAGATGTGACTCTGTCTGGTTATGTAATGTAATGCCAGATGTCATGGCCTGTCTCGCTCACCCTCTCTGCCAGCGACCATGTTGTTCTTACTCTCCCTCCTCGCCTCCGTCCGCGCTCAGCAGGTCCTCCAGCTCAACTCCGTCAGCTCCTTCACCCCGTCGACGTCCCTCCTCGGTCTGCCTCAGTCGTCCCAGCTGACCGTATCTGTCGCAATATGCGCGTCTGAAGCATCGTCTGCGCGATTTTTCCTCTCAAACAGTTCCTCTGGCACCGTTCCCGGTCCAGATGGCGGGTCAGACGTCTTTGAGATCCACCTCACCGACGGCAACGGCCAGTGGTCTGGTCCAGCGCCAGGTGGTGGACTGCTCTCCGTCCAAGATCTCAGCCAGGGATCCTTCCAAATATCCGTGTCAGACAACGGTAGTCCAGGACATACTCTCGACCTTCCTCCTGCTAATTGGTTCATTGGTCTCAGGCACGACGTACCAGATCATCGATCGACTTCCCTTGCTGGGGGATACCACCTCGACACAGGCAATTCTCTTTTCGCATCCCTTCCTTGCCGTGCAAGTCCAGCAACCGAGCTTTCCAAACTACACACTCCCACCAGCTAACCTCTCTCTACCCAGCGTCCCATCGTCTATCTCCAGCTTCTCCCTGGTCATAGCACCGACCTCTTCCCAGTTGTCGTCCCTCCCGCAAACCGCATGTGCTCTATCAAATGCTTCATCGACTGGTTCGATAGTTAGCAATGACCCATGGCTGCGAGGCTCAGAAGGCTGGAGATCACAGTGGCTCGTCGATGGCCTCTCACCAAGCACAAACTACACCGCCTATGTCATCCAGGACTCGCTCAAGGTCAGCGGTCCCATCTATTTCGCAACAAAATCTGGCGAGTCGTTCCCTTCCTCCATCATTTACTTGCTTCTCTTCTGACGATGCTTCAGCAAGCTTCCCATGCCCACTTGTATACTCTCTCCCCTACTGTCCCTCCACCGCGTACGCCGTGCCATTACCACAACTGTCATCCGCAGACTTCGGCTACAATGCCTCCACCCTCCCCAACAACACTACTTCGCCTCTCCTCCAATACATGACCAACTTCACCACCATGCTTACCACGTTTGCATGCGGACGCGATCTCTACTCACCTCTTCAAACCTGTGCAGACTGTCAAACCAACTACCGCACATGGCTGTGCAGCATCTCGTTCCCCCGTTGCTCAGAATCCGCGCCGAGTACCAGTCCATCGCCTCAGGGGTCCAAAGCACAGGTCCCAATCTCGGCGCTCCAGCCACAGTCGAGCGGTTCTCCAGCAAGAAATACAAACTTTCCAAACGCAACTTATGGTTATTCGTCCTTGTTGCCCTGTCTCGAGACGTGCAATGCTGTCGACCGCGCATGTCCATACTTCCTTGGCATTAAATGTCCAACGACCCAGTTCAACGCAATGGCCAGTTACGGCGTTGGGTTCATTGACAGTGGAAACGACGGAGAAATGGGCAACGGTGTCACTGGCGTGGCACAGGATAGATGGGGAAATGTGTGGTGCAACGGAAATTAGGATCTGAGGCTTGGGCTTACATAAAATGGAATTAATCCTAACTCATCTCTTGTCCCAGTCAACTTGTCCGCAAGCTACAAAGACAGCAAGACACTGCTTGAGTCGCTCCCCGATAGTCTGGTGACAAGGCCACCCATCGTCTCGCGATCTTAATCCTCCAAGCCGTACAGCGCATCATTGCATGTCGACATATCGGTAGCGGTAACCCCTGGTAGGGCCGGTTGGTCCTGGTTTAGTCATGTTGCTGAATGACAGATATCTCGAGCCAAAGCATTCGGATGGCGACTACGAGCTGTGTAAACAGGGTATACTGCACCGCAGAATCACTCACTTTGGCCGATCCCATGCACGAGAGTATTTACTGCGATCTGTCGATTCCTTCTCGCCGCTCAGGGCATAGTCTGTTACATGGGGACGCTCGAGTAATCGAGAAACTCCTTCACAAAATCATTAACCCCATCAGCGCTTTGGGCCGTTAACTGGTTCATGATCACGATTATTGACATCAATCACCGATCAGTAGAATGCCTTGAGTTCCCTTGAACCCTATCGAGAGTTCTGTCAGCAACGCTGACCACATGCTGCTTGGTTGTTGTTTGAGTGCAGAGAGGGTGAGTGAAACTGGATCAACTACCGCAGCTATGATGGCCTTCTGCTCTTCAAGGGTTCATTGGCACCCTTGTCCATAGTCAAAGGTCCCGGGGTGGTGCTCGCGCAGCTTTGCTTTCTTGACTGTCCCTCTTCTTCCTGTGAACTCACTTTGACCCAGTTACAGAATATTCATGAGTGTACACCGTGGGTGAAATGGTAGATATCGTTTTCCGGATGTTTTTTGCCTTGTACCATTGAATAGCCGTGACTGACAAAACATCAACCCCTACTGAGCATTCAGCAGATCATATTTACTTTCGCTCATCCTGCAGACAAGTTATTGTCATTCCCAGGTCCGGAGATGCATCATGATATCTCTTTGATCTCCAAAGAGGATGAGATCACACACACCCATACGCATCCAGCGACGGCTCGCGTCCCAGTTGCGATACTATCCTCGTAACGTATAAATGCAGAGGGGTCTGACAGATTCTATGTTCACTATTCAAGTTGTCTCCTAGACATCCATCTGGACTCGTTCACCTTGCCCTTGTAACTCCCATTTTACCCATGCCCCTTACAGTCTCTTCTCCAATCACTCCTGTCGAGACTGTTCATCACGAGGCTCACTCTTCCTTTTCAAGCTCAACAGTTCCGGAGACTCTGCCTGATGTTCTATCTCTTGCTGTCCATCAATATCCTAATCACCTCCTCAGCTTCATCACCTACGCCCATAACTCTTCCATACAAACTGAGACGTACAGCGAATTCAATCGATATGCCATGTCACTAGCAAGGGCTATGCGTGCTTGGGGCAAACCTCCTGGGGGGTAGTCATTGTCGTTTATCTCACTGAACACGGGGATAACGTGGTTGCTGTATGGGCCTGCCTACTCGCTGGTTATGTACCTTTCTTGCAGCCCGCATTTAGTGCCCAACAATCACACAAGGAGGTCCATGTCGCTCATGTCGAGAACCTTTTCTCTTTGCCTATTTGGTTGACGAATGAGAGTGGCTCTGATCATGAAGCTGATCTCAGGCCCCGACATACGCCTGCTCTCTGACCTCAGGGCTTCGTTCGAGAACTCGGGCACCGACTTTGTTATCCACCAACCCAACCCCGATGACCCAGCTATCCTTTTCTTAACTTCTGGGTCGACTGGTTTTTCTAAGGCTGTCGTACACACGCACTGCATTATTATCGCTGCATGCCGCACCAAAGGCCAAAACTACGCCCTCACTTCACGATCAAAGATCCTGAACTGTGAGTTCCACGATTAATTAACGGACGCTAAGTGCTAACACATAATCAGGGGTAGGATTCGATCACGTTGCGGGATTCCTAGAAATACATATCACACCACTCTTATATGGAGCTTCGCAATTGCGTTCACTCGTCCGCGATCCTCTCTGACCCCTTGCGATACCTTCGCTTGATCGAGGAACGTGTTCGTGATTAATCTTGTTTAAGGGTTCATGTTTCTGACTACGGTTGATTCATGTCTAGTCAATTGAGATTTGCGTTCGCACCCAATTTCTTGCTCGCCAAAACTTCGAGGGGCGCGAGGAACGGTTCGGCGCATTCAACCTTACTTCCCTTGGACGCGTGAATAGTGGTGGTGAAGCAGTTGTCGGCAGCACTGCCATCGCTTTCAGCAGAACCCTGAAGGACTTTGCAAAGAACGTTGATGTCTCGCTTGTCATCTCTGCAGGCTTTGGTATGACAGAGATTTGGTAAGTTTCGAATATGCACTATGATCTTGCAGTCTAAGTGACTCGTTTCAGCGCTGGATGCATCTACGACCCTATTGATATGTTGACGCCTCCCGCACACGAGTTCTTGGAGCTCGACACGCCTATCGCTAGGTGTGAGATGGGCATCATGAATCCAGAAGATGGCGTGACTCTCCGCCCTGACGGTCAGAGCGGAGAACTCCAAGTCCGCGGACCAATGATCTTTGTTTGGTACTACAACAAACCCGAGGCAACATCCTCTAGCTTTGTTGAGGGTGGTTGATATCGCACTGGGGATGCCGCACTGGGGATGCCGGAATCATCGAAAACGGAAAGATGAGATCAAGTGGATGTATCAGGGACACTGTCATTGTACACGGTATTTCATTTGTTACTTCTGAACTCGAAACTCACCTCCAGACCATCGAGGGCGCCACTCCTTCCCTCCTTGCTGTCACACCTTACCGTGTACCCGGCCAGGATACCGAGGGTTTCATTGTTTTCTACTCACCTGCATTCGACCTCAATTGTGAGGATGCTCCCGCAAAGCTCTTTGCTACGCACCATGCCATCCGGGATGTCTCTGTAACGATGATCACTCTCGCACCACAGCCCATTGTCCCTATCCCCAGTGATCAAATGGAGAAAACTACCCTTGGAAAACTCTCTAGGGCTTGTCTCCTCAACCAGTTCAAGCAGGGAGGACTTGCTAAGCACATCACATGCGCAGAGGAATCGCTGAATACGGCTTGTGGTCCCAGTTTCATTGTGCCTCCACTGAGTAGGAGAAGACATTGGCAGGTATTTTTTCTGAAATATTCAAGCTCGATGTAAGCGATATATCTGCAAGAGAGAACTTCTTTGAACTTGGTGGAACTTCCATCGATGTTATCAGACTCAAGCATGCGGCAGACTCCGCGTTTAAGTTGCTGGAGATCCAAATTCTCAAACACTCTACCCTTTCCAGCCTGGCACGATACGTCGACTCGTTGATTTCTCAGGACGTGAGCACAGAGGACTACGATCCCATAGTTCCTCTCAACCTCACCGGGAATAAGACCCCTATATTTATGGTCCACCCTAGTGTCGGCGAAGTCCTTATCTTCGCGAACCTTGCCAGGTACTTCCAGAACGAGCGGCCCTTCTACGTGTTCCGCGCGCGGGGTTTCGAATCTAGGCATCCGTTTTCGACTCCATGGGCAAGATGGTGTCATCCTATGTTGCAGCCCTCAAGCGAACGCAACCTCGCGGCCCTTATGCCATTGCTGTTTGCATATATGGTGGTATCGTCGCCCTCGAGGTCGCCAAGCACCTCAAGGCGATGGGCGACGAAGTAAAGTTCACCGGTCTCATCAACATTCCCCCTCACATCTCCGACCGTATGCACGAAATAGACTGGACTGGTGGTATGCTCAACCTCTCGTACTTCCTTGGTCTCGTGAGCAAGCAGGATGCTGACGATCTAGCATATGCACTAAGGACTCTCACGCGCAAGACACAGCTCGACGCTGTATGGAAGTTGTCTACTCCCGAGTGTCTGCTCGAACTCCAGTTAACGCCCCAGAAACTCGACCACTGGGTCAAGACCGCTGGCTCTCTTATCGAGTGTGGTAAGACGTACGAACTTAGTGGTTTAGTCTGTGAATCGATCGTCTTCTTCTTCTCCACCTTCATAATGCCAACATACTTGATTTCAGCGTCCGTCGACGTCTTCTATACCACCCCTCTGCAGGGTGCTAGAGAAGACTGGCTAAACAAGCAACTTAAGCCTCGGGCGGGTTTCAGCCGTAGCGAGCCCTCGTATACTGACGTCCCCGGACAACACTATACGTTGATGGACTTTGACCACGTCCCCCGTTTCCAGAAAATTCTCCGCAGCAGCCTCGAAGCCCGTGGGCTCTAAGTCGTCCGAAAAGATTCTGAATTGTATTCTCAGAAGTAATGGTCCTCTGTGCTACTATACACATATCAGGGGGCTCTCTTCTTTTCCATGTCTTTAATAGATTATCTATAATCGTCATCCACCAAATTACATGCGCATCTATTGAGTGAGAGGTCTGGTGTGAATTGACGATCAGCCTCCGTTTGGCATCTTGATGTGAAGTCGTCGGGGTCCATCCACATTTCAGATCTAGCCTCTTGATAGTAGTATTGAAACAGCTTCTCTAACTCCGCAACGACTGGCCATCAGGGTGGATATTCAGGAAGCTTGAGTACACACCGAGACATTCGTCCCCAAACGGTTGGTGAATTTACGAAGTACGAGAGCACAAGGCCTCAGTAACAACCGGGCCTCAGTAACAACCGAGCCGCAGTGCCGCTTAAGGCATGGACAAGAGAATTATCGGGTCGGTGCGTGGTGAGCTTGCTCGTGATCCCAGCGAAACCCTTTAGGCTCACGACTTCAGTGTTTGTTTGAGGATAAGCTCCGTTACTACCTCGAGCACTCCCCGGACACCGCGTACAGGGAACGCGGAGTGGGGATTGGCTCCATCAGATTTCAGAGAGTGATCGGAGGATACTCGATCGGCTTGATAGCGCAAACAAAAATATCTTTCTGTGAGACTGAGAATAGTGGCCTGCTCTGCGACGAGACCCGACTAGGGGACCCCGAACGAGAATGCCGGGATCAGAGCGTGTCTCCGCCGGAAGGATATCAGCTTGAGCCCAAACTGAGACGAGCCTGAGGGACACGCTTTCCAAGATCGTCGACATCAGAGGAAACTGCAACAAGTCCAAAGTGCGACTAGAGCCACTTCTAAGACAAAGGAGATTGGTCAGTGACCAGTGATGGATTGGACGGTGTCAGACTGGCACGACAGCTGCTTGCAGATGATAGATTGATCTTCGAATGCACATTGGGCGGTGCTACAAGAGCGTACATCATGATGGTTGTCACACGTCCATGAAGTTGTGGGTGAAAGTCAGATGCACTGCAAGGGTGGGCCGGACACCGAGCAGGTCGCTGAGTGAGCCTGGTGAGCGAGTGCACCGGACAAGCGTGAGGTTAATTTAAGGTGTCACCATGCTCGCGATGGTGAGGAGGCGAACGCGAAGAGCTGGCACACCCCGCCTGCTAGTCCTGCATGGACTAACCTCTTTATGGGGCCGCGCCTGCCTAACGTCCATCTCAGCAGAAACTTAATCACGACGCAATTAGCAGATACTGCGCCTATCATAATACGCACAGATGCGGTCGCGTTTCGGCCAGCCTGAGAAAGGCTGTGATGCGCCAATCCACAACCATGTCAATACAATACATGCCTTCCACGGAATCTGCGCCAAACGACACAAACGAGCAACATACAAAGCTAAAGAGTTCTAGACGGCCGGAAGAGTATCACATCGTCGAACATTGACATATATAACGCAAACAAGACATCCTGACCATCGGTTACCACCAGCCACCAGGTACCCCGTATCTGATCGTCCCACTGGTGAGTCGGCAGCGGGAGACTGTCATTTCCAATCATGACTGTCTGTTGCCTGTATAATAGCTGGACATATCTCCATCCCTTGAGGACACTATTCCCCTTAAATACCGGGCTCGATGGCTCTCCTCACTCTCAGATTAGTTTGCAACGATGGAGAGTCTCCAGCTCCTCTTTTCTGCGTCATTGCTCCTCGTGTCCATCACCGTGTTGCATTTCGTCCGCCGTCACCAGCAACAGCAAAAACATGCGCATCTCCCTCCTGGACCACCTGGTTCGCCACACGCGCGCTAGTGCGTTTCGCCCAAGTCACCCTGGTCAATGTGCATGCACTGATCTTTAATCTGACCGTGACAGTTCACCACGTTTGATTCATTCATGGATTAAAGAATATGGTTCGGTCATCTCTCTCAGACGAGGAAACGATGTCCTCGTTATTGTTGGCCGACATAATGTAAGCGCTTGTATTGCATCCACCTGTTCTGACGACCGTCATTTTGGCTGACTCACTACGTCTACCTTCAGGAGGCAGCACAGTTGATGGAAAAGCATGGCTCGTGTTTTGCAGACAGACCCCATTCAGTGGCAGGCAGCGATATCCTCGGTCGTGGAATGCGGTTCATGCTATTGAGCACCTGCGACCGACTACGACGCTTTCGAAAGTAAGACTCCGCGTGCTCGTATTTCCGCCCCATCCGTTACCAATTTCCCTCCTCTCAGGGCGGCGCATTCCAATCTACAGCCTAGGGCAGCACTGGCATACGATGCATACCAGACAACGTTCGCCAGAAACATCGTGATCAACCTATTAGACGATCCAGAGTCGCACCAACTACATGTTAAACAGTGAGTTGTATCTTGGTCGGACAAGAGGGGACATGGATGATGCCAATCCTTAACTCTTGTCTTATCTCAGATTCTCGGCCTCTGTGATGTTGCGTGTCATCTACGGCAAAACTACACCCGTATCTATGACAGAGGACCCATTTCTCCTCCACCTGCAACGTATGGTTCCGGTCGTCCAAGGAGCTCTCCTCCCTGGTACCTACATAGTGGATCATTTCCCGTTCTTGCGGTATATACCGTGGTATGGGCGACAGCTCAAGAAATACGGGGAGGATGAATATCAAATGTTGACACGGTATATGTCTGAGTATAAATCGCAGATGGTGGGTGGGGAAAGTCGGACACTGAATAACGGACTGACACAAAAGTGCGTAGATGACGGAGCGCGGGCCACATTCGGTGGCTAAGGAAATTATTACTAGAACGGCGATGGAGGGCAACTTGAACGAACCAGAGGCGGCGTACTTCTTAGGATCCCTCGCCGGTGCTGCGTTTGACACTGTACGTGTGTCATCGTCCGTGTCCGTTGTCTTCTTCCCTTCGAGTGCAGACTCAGGTGGCGATCTCCAATATCCTGATAGCCGCTGCACTCTTCACTGAGGCGCAAGCGGTTGTCCATGCGCAGTTAGACGCCGTTGTTGGTCGAGACACGGGTGAATTTTTACAGTTGTTGTTACCCTAGTAAGAAACTAACTACCTGCAAAGCCCCGACGTTTATGGAGTGGGCTTCGCTCACCGAGCTTCAAGCTTTCATCCTCGAAGCTTTGCGATGGAGACCTGTAAATCCGTTCGGTCTGTGTCCACCGTCATGCTTGCCCGTCTATTTGAGCCTAATGCATGCTTTTATCACCTCAGGGGCACCTCACAGAGCCTCAAAAGACGTCTTTTGGGTACACCCGCCTTCCTACTTGATTAGCGCATCATGTTAAGGTCTAATCTGTAGAATGGTTACCACATTCCTGCTGGGGCAACCGTGTTCGGAAACCACTGGTAGGACTTGTCCAATGTTCAATCATTGTAGCACTGATGGACCCTACTTTCGCTCTCAGGTGCATTGCGCGCGATCCCGATATATTTCCCAACCCCGAAGAGTTCATCCCAGGGCGCTGGCTAGGACCTGACGGTAATATCAATAAGGAATTGAAAGCTTACTCCTTTGGATTTGGGCGGCGCACATGCGTTGGATCGAACCTTGCTATGCGGTAAGTCTGTCTCTTCAATTCTCTCGACCACTCGTGCATCCATGTCGCTACACATATGTGGGCATCTGATGACACGACGCTATCTGGACATCTAAATATCGTGCTTATGACTCATCAAACACACTTAATTTTTCAGATCACTCTACATCGCTTCGGCTACGGTCTTTTGGGCATTCAAAATCTCAGAAGACGCCAAGCGGCCGATTGACGATACAGCATTTGTACCTGGGATTGTGTCACACCCGAAGCCGTTTAGTTTGATGTTTTCGCCGAGGATGGATGTAGCACACTTACGCAAGGCAATGGAATCACCCGGGATGACGAGTTAAGCTATCTAGGCCATTGATTCGTCAAATATCTTCCTTACTACTCAGAGACTCTGGTAATGCAATGCTACTGTGCAAGACACTTCCTATTGGATGCTCCCACAAGTACATGTTGCACAATGTCGGAAAGAACCTCAATCTGCTCATGCGTCTCGTACGCAAATGTTATATTAACTCGATGTTCGTTCATGTCTGCGAAGATACATGAAGCCCTCTATATAACCCCTCAATTTCTTAGTGCTGGGGTTCCACTTTTTAGTGGTGGACATTATAATACCAGTTGGTGTATGCTCACAGGTCTATCAAGGGGAGTGTTCACCCGTCAAAGGCACTAGGCGTAACATCTATACCAAAAGTGCTTTTTGCGAACCCTCTCATGGTCATTTCCAACTCATCTTCGAAACTGATCCTCGACTTTCCCAGCATGTGTCGAACCCATTGGCGCACTTTACTGGTCCAAAATGCTAAATCGATGGACAGCATGACGCCTCGAAAGACAAGGTAGTGCCAATACTCCTTTGCGCACTCCATCCACGTGAGACCCACAGAGGTCGTTAGGGATGCGGAAGCCCAGTACCCAGTAATCTTGATGCGGTTGACAGGTGATCCGAGTGTTTGGTTGTTTCCTATGATAGTGGATAGTGAGACAAATACGGTGAGGGGAAACTACCAGCACCAACCTTGTACGATCCTGGCACGTATGTCAACTAGCAGTCGTGATCGATGGGTCACAGGGTACTCACCTCATATTCCTTCCGAGAAAGATGAGTTCTTTGGGCATTTTGTCTGTGTCCAGTAAGAACCGTTTCAGCTTGCTCTTCAGCTGCACACCTTGCTCGTACTGGCTCAACCCTCCTGTGGGTGCATTCTCTTTCCCATTCCCGTTCCCTGTTTTTCTCTTCTTTCCATAACTCACCGGCCTCATCAACGTTGCACTCGCAAACAGATCCGGCGTGCCAATACCCCATAACGTCGCCACACGCTCGATCGCATCCCAATCCGCAGTTAGCATGCCTCTCCATAATGTCGCGTATTCCCTTCTAAATGATTCTTCGACGCGAACATACAATCCATGGTCGAGCAACACCAGCTGCGGATGCTTGGGATTCGAGGGGTGAGGCCGAATGATGATGTTGCCAGGATGTGGGTCACAGTGCACCCATCCCCAGCTGAACATCTGCGCACTGAACAACTCCACCATGGTTTGCATGATCGACTTGATTCCACCCTTCAGGCGAACGCCCTCCAATGAGGGATCAACCCCGGAGCTTGCAGTCGAAGCAAATCCTCCCTGGTCTTCTCCCATTAGGTTCCGAATTGCGACGCGGTCGCTCAACCGTACACCGCCAATCCATTCTGCGGTGAGCACCCTCTTCGTCGAGTATTCAGAGTACACCTTCGGTATGTGTACCTTGCCAGCGAGACGCGGCTCTGCGGCGATAAACCGGGCAGTAACTTGCGCATTCTGTGCTTCTTGCACGAAGTTCAGCTCCTGCCGGAGATGGCTACTGATGAAATCTGTACACGTCGTGTGAACAGCTCACTCTTCTCCTACTCGGACGAAATCAGAATGAGAAAGTGAAATAACCCACCAACAGCAAAATAGACGGGCAGATCGAACACCCAGTTCTCAAATATCCACATCACCACACGAAATGCGCCGAGATCCCACTCGATCTGTTTTGTCACAGCGGGTTTCTGGATCTTAACCGCTACCCACTCGCCGCTTTTGAGCCTGGCACGGTGAACTTGGGCAACGCTGGCACTCGCGATCGCCTCTTCTTCAAATACGTCAAATACGCCATCAGGCCCTGTGAGAGGGCGACCAAACTCAGATCTGAATACAGACAGGATGTCGTGATAGGGTATCTGAGGAGCATCATCAAACAGGCGGGCGAATTTGTCTTGTATTGGGCGTGGCAGAAAGGGTGAATTGGCACCGATGGCCTGACCTGGAGTGAGTGTTTCGTCAGAGAACCACTCTTTTCCTGTGAATATGCGCACCTATTTTAATGTAAAGACCGCCGTTAGAGGTGAATAGATCATACATCCTATCTGCGACACGCGCGTGAAGTTGCGGTATCTGTTCGGCTCTTTCGGGGTGAAAGTTGAGTTTGTAGTCTAGGGATATTATGGCACACTAAGACAAACATCAGTGAAATGTAAATATGAAAACAATATGAAATGAAGGCGGGCGCGGTGCTGGGCACATCTACAGCAGTGGATCGTTCTTCATGACAAGTTAGTTTCGCAGAGTGGTCACCACGAGGCAACGAAGGTTTGCTCGTTGAAAATTTGGAAAGCACGTCGGAATGTGGATTGATGGACGAATTTAAGAAGGCACACTCACCGTCCAAAGGGTACGAAAGTTGCGTCCCACGGCAGAAGCATTGAGATTCTTGTCTAGAAGAAAGAGGGTTCCGAGCGATACTGCCACGTAAGCAGAGCACCTTCCAAGCTTGCGCCACTGTGAATGATGATCAGTGTGATGCGAGGGTGGTGGGGCTGAGAGAGATCTGTCGTCAATATGCCCGAATGACCGCCTTGGGGCGAACAGGAGCGGCAACCGCCTCGATGCGACGGCCAGTTGGGTGAAGTTCTGAAGGAACATGTCGAAGTCGACAGCGTCGGGCTGCAAGTTATGAGAGAGCACAGGCCTGGAGTGGGTGAGCCGGCACGTCGGGCAGGGCGGCCCGAAGACGTCCGGCGACCGCACAAGGGAAATGCTAAGCCAATTTCGAGGCGGCAGAGATCGACGTCCTTCTGGCAAATCTTCCACCTCGACCTTCGTCAATTTGGTCCTGCAATCCCTGGAGGCGAGGGGCACACACTGTCCGTCATGTCTTGAAAATTAACAACTCTGGTCGGATCACTTCCCGTATTTCCCCCGTAAGCATCTGACTCGCCCTTCACTAATGGGAACACGCGGCACTAATTAATTCCAGGTCACCGAATCTACAGCTATCTCCAGCCCATGGGCTCATCGCACTCGTTGAATGGTTCAACCAGGCCACCAGCACGCTAGTTCATCGAGTTCACCAGCCAGTCATCAGTGATCCCTCTTGGCTGCAACGCTTGTCAGGCCGGCTTGAGTTCAGGTTGATCCACACATCTGCTGTGGTCTGCCGCAGTGCTCCAGCCGTCCTGCGAGCGACTCAGAGTTTACCTAAACTATATGACTAATGCCAGTAGCCCATTTAAAAAGGGACCAGGGGACAATTGCCAGCCACTAATTGCTTGCTCTCGAATGGTACCGGCGCCTCTACATTCCCCACGCTCTTCTCGCTTCATTGTCACCACTCTATCATTACTATCGCAATATGTGCCCAACATCGCTGGTACTCTTCGCGGAGCCAACAATAATGATTCCACTATCCTGCACACTTACGCGAAACGTGCTACGTCGGACCCCCGCAGTCCCGAGTTCCTCGTCTTTGCCTGTCTCATTCCCGTCCTCGTTTTGCTGTCGGGTGTTTTCGCCGGCCTGACATTAGGCTACATGAGCTTGGACGAGACCCAGCTGAATGTGTTAAGCATCAGCGGTACCCCGTTAGTATCCTTTGCGCGTCATCCTGTGCAGCATCACTCACCTCTCTGGTACACAGTCAGCAAAAGCATTACGCTGCTAAGATCAAGCCCATCCGCGAGAATGGTCACCTCCTCCTGGTGACACTCTTGCTGGCTAACATGATCGTGAACGAAACACTCCCCATTATCTCTGATCCTGTTCTGGGTGGAGGTGTGCAGAGCGTCGTTGTTAGCACGGTCTTGATTGTCATGTAAGCTGAAAGTCGCGAGTTTATTCATCACACAGTCCCTGATCTGTTTCTTTTTGTCAGCTTCTCGGAAATCATTCCGCAGTCTCTTTGCACACGCCATGGTCTTTACTTGGGTGCAAAAATGGCCGGTTTTACCCGTGTTTTGATCTACCTTTTGGTTCGTTTTGTGGTCGTGACTCGTACAAGTTATGAGCCGCTTACAAGTGCAACGTGATAGGGGGTGGTAGCTTGGCCCGTAGCGAAGCTGCTTGAGTTCGTTCTTGGACCACACCACGGTATCATCTACCGAAGGGCAGGTTCGTGCCCTTGCTAATCCTCTTCAATGCTGTATTTAATTCCTTGCCACAGAGCTTAAAGAGTTGATTGCAATGCATTCGTTGATGTCTCCGCATGGCGGTGACTTGAAGTCAGACACTGTGACCATCATCGGCGCTACTCTTGATCTACAAGAGAAAGTCGTGAAACAGGTGATGCGATCGTCTATTTCCCATCATGATTACGTTCTGAGGCACAACACGAACAGGCTATGACTCCCATCGACCATGTTTTCATGCTTTCTATCGACTCCAAACTGGACTATGACACGATGAGGAGAATTTGCTTGACCGGTCACAGCCGCGTACCTGTCTACGAAGAAGTAGAAGGTATTGTAGACTCTTCTGGCCGCACGGAAAAGGTCAAGAAGATTATTGGCATCCTTCTCGTCAAACGTGTGCGTGATCTTTTCCCAAACATCGACAGCTCACCTCACTTGAGTACTAGTGCGTAATGCTCGACCCTAAAGGTAAAGGAATGTTTCCGCTAGTCTTCACATTTCTGACTCGAATGATTGTTTAGATGCGGTCCCGTTGCGCAAGATACCGCTGAACAAGGTTCCTTTTGTTCCAAATAATGAATCTCTACTGGGTATCCTGGATAAGTTCCAAGAGGGCCGTTCCCACATGGCCATTGTCTCTCGTTTCAGCGTTGAGAAGGCTGCTTCCGTAAAGAAGGTCGCGAAGCGTACCCTCACCCAGCGCTTGCGTCAGAGCGTTGGCATCAGTGATTCTAGTGACTCGAGCGAGTCTAGTGATGACGAGGAACCTAATTCCAGGCGCCGACAGAGCACGAAAGATCGCAAAGAGCATCCTAAAGGTGTCCCGTTGGCTGATGACTCCGAAAAAGACTTGACAGTCCAAGGTGATAGTATGAAAGAACTGAACAGTACAGAGAGGAAAATCAAAGGAGCATCCACAATCGTGAAGCATGGCGTCAGATCTAAGCGGCGGCACCAGCATCGAGAGGCGGACCTTGAGGCGGGACCAGTAGAAGAAATGGGGTCAGGAGATAACGCCAAGGATAAGCAGAAGATAAGGTTGCCCAGAACTGGGACTGGATTGGAGCAAAATATGCCCGCTGACGCCCTTTTAACCAAAAAAGATGCCAGAGATTTTCTGCAGGGTATTGACCCCGCGATCATGCCTCTCGGTATTATCACCCTTGAAGACGTGCTTGAAGGTCTGTCATGACTTGTTGCTCACGCTTATAATCTCTGATATCATTTCTTTAGAGTTGATTGGTGAAGAAATATACGACGAATTTGATTTCGAAGCTGCTAATGGAACTATACCATCCTTCGTTCCATCCGAGCATGCTAGTACAAAGAAATCCCCCGAAACTGAAAAGTCCTCAGACGCCGCACCTCAGACTAACGATGTTTTTGCCACAAGCAGCCTTGTTCTCCTCCCACTCAACACTCATGGTCTTGGATTTCTACATTCGACGAGCGCTCCTCCTAGTCCTCGCAATCGCAGCAGACCTCCATATATGTTTCCGTTGCCTACTCAAACACCCCAAGTATGCACACCTGACTGGTCCAGTACCGCAAAGCCGACTATGACGGTCGTGGAGAACACTGCCCTCGACGAACCCAAAGTCAAAGGGGAAATCAACAAAGAGTCCGGTGTCGCCCCAGCGCTTGAAAATATCACTGACTCCACCATGCCTCGACCTGTGCCTCTGAAAAAGCGCTCCGTCAGTGGTTCTGGTACCCTTTCCCCATTCATCACTTCCATGGGCCCCGCCGCGTCGCGGACCACTTCTCCGGCGCCCTCTTCTCTTGAAGCTATTTTACTGGACAGGAAGCGTCGTTTGGCTGTCACAGGTAAAGACGCGAACCCCACACCCTCTATTTCGGGAACGAGCGAGAACTATGATGCAAGGGCATCGGCACTACGAGCTCCGACTATGCCTCCCAAGGGCAAATTCAAGAGCAGTCCCCTTGGAGGCGGCAAACAGGCTGGTGTCGTCACAGCGGAGAAGGTCAGACAAGATGTCAAGGTTCGGGAAGGGGACATTCGTATGCATGACGAAGCAGACAAGAGTACCTCTGACAAAAAAGGGGACGACCCGGGTTACTTATGACATTAGCTGCTGGTGTTAGAGCTACTCACCCCCTCGCAGATCTTAGGTCTTGAATTGGTTCTCCCAACAATATCTAGCAGTCCTACGAACTCTGATTTTTCTGTTACTTTCGTATATGCCCACCCTCTAGTCTACTTTCGTTTTATGCTGTCTGTGGTAGCAGTGAATACCCTGTCTACTAGTACACATGACGTAGATATTCATGTGATGTTTCAACAACTATCGAACATTGTCCTTGTAGTGTCCCAAGCAGGTACCTTAATTCGCTACAGCCTCTGGCCTCGTCATTAATCCCCTGCATGACCGGTGCTGCGTAACCCATCTCCGAGCACTACTTCCATGCCAGAACCTTTCCTTACACTCTCCTTCATCTCTACCCCCACGCCTTTCAGACCATCCAAGACTGCACGATACAACGCCTCCTCCGTGGGTCCCTGGACGCCCCTACTAACAACCTTTCCATCCAAGACAGCCAGAGTCGCAAACGCCACTGGCAGACCGACACACCTGGACATCGCAGATGCGCGTGGGGTACCGTACGACACTAACGAGGACGTATACACTTCTGCCTCCTCCAGGGACGCCTCGCCAGCGATGGACGCAGGCTGGACGACGATCTCATGCGAGAGTACGACAAGGTCCCGTTCGCCAGGGGCGTACCTGAGCTTGTGCGCAAGTATAGCGGTGAGGAGGTCAATCGGTGCGACGGGCTGGGCGGGCAACGCCGGCATGTCGTTGGTCGTCACAACGTCGGATGGGACAAGGCCGAACCACCGCAGAGCTTCCAATACCAGTTCACGATGCTGGTCTGGAACGACGCTCGAGAGCGCAGCGACGAGTGACCTCGGCTCCCCAGGGATGTCCTCGCCCATTTTTTTTCCTAACGCGAGTCGGGTGAGCTCTGACCAAGACCGAGGCAAGACGTGAGACGAAGGAGCTGTGTCCAACAGCCCCATGGATTTAAACGAATGCATGAGGTTAGCAAACCCAGGGTATCTGTCCACCACACATGAGACGTTGACATGGTATATGGGACGTACAGTCGGCGCACCTCAATGTACCTCGCAGGACCGTTCGTAGACCATCGAGTCCCCCAAGCCTATACGTATTTGCATACGGGAGACTGTCTCTATTGGCAATGCCTTCCAACTTTAGATAGCTGGAGACAGGAACATTGGGGAAGTGGTGCTTCAAAACATTTTCTCCGGGGATCTCTGTGACCTATCGCATCGAAAGTCAGAAGAGCACTAGATGTCGATATCGCGCAAATACTTATACCTTTCCATTGAGCTTGAACTTGGCGTCGTTGAGTACGGCGTTGAGTACCCCTCTTGGGCTCCAGCTGAATTTATATCCCAGTGGGACGTCGGATGCCTCGGGAGCGGGGAGGCCACCACAGAATGAAGTGAACGATAAGACCCGCTTCTTCTCTTTCTCTATTTGCCCGAGCAATGAGAGCGCAGAACAGTGATCAATACCAGGGTCCAAGCCTATCTCGTTCAACAATATTATATTGGCAGATTCTGCACTTAATAAGATAGGACTTCAGGAAGCGCTAATCGAAGATGCTGGAAGTGCTTACCGGTCATGTAAAACGCGCATGGCAGGCGATATATACGACGCTGTGACCATGTGCTTGCCATGCTGGATGCATATTTCGGCAACGGACGGGTGGAACGGTACAGGCAGAAGGCTGCATGCAGATATGAACATTCAGCCAGGCACCTCAATTCATAGCTCTAACGCACCTAACGACGATATCGGCAGTCTCAACGAGCCGCGAAACCTTTGCTCGGTCCTCAACATCCAGCAAACATGTACTAGCATTAGAGAGACCCTGGATCAAGTTTTCGGCCTCTGGGCGCAAATTGCTGGCTAGAAATACAATATGGGGAGAATGTAATGTACAAGACGATACGATAAGTCCACGGTGGTAGAATACAAATACAGAAAAACTACTGACCAACGACCAATTCTATGTCCGAACGCTTGCATAGTTCCTGCACAACTGGTCCAGCAACCATCCCGCTACCCAACAGGAGGACCTTTTTCTTCCTCGGGGATCCCTCCGGCTTTGCGGTAGACTGTCGCCATTTATCAAGAGGAGCTTCTAGCCAGGTATGAACTCCCTGAAGTTGTCCATCCTTGGCAACGGTGGCTGTTTTCAGGGCTTCCAAGTGCTCCTGCTCCACATATTGACCCCGGTACTCTCGGACCAGAGCTTTCAAGTAAGGCATCAACACTCGACAGAAATGTTCGGATGCATCTAATGGCAAGCTGGAAGGAAGGATATCCACAGACATTATTTGCACACTTGGCAGGTGAGCTGGAAGTGTCGGAGGGCGATATTTGAAGAAGGGCTCTGAGATCGTAGATGCATGCGACATAAACTCGAGGCCACCCTGAAAAAGATTAGCGATGATGTTGACAATTCACGAGATGTAGGGAGCCACACACTTCAATATCACAACTGATGTCGCCGATAGTTCCAAACCTCGCTCGGCCAACCTCTGTGGCACGAGTAAGTGCTGTTGCCAGTCCATCATTCGTCATGAGACGAGGAAACCCTGGAAGCCAGCCGACTCCATTAAGGAAGAGGGTAAGATAGGGAGCTACCTAGTCAACGAGTTTGAATTCAAATCAAATTTCAAATCGACATACGGATAAGCAGACGTTTTCCATACCTTTGTAGCAAAATCAGACTTATAGACAGAGGGGTTCTCATAGTAGTGCGCTCTGTCGTACTGGCCGCCATCGGTTCGAGAGAGATATTCGGCGGGTGAGGCGTGGACTAGATAAATCTGAATGATTTGTCAATTCCGACAATTTCGTAGTTATGGATGAAGGTCAAGTTACTTTGTGTAAGTCGGTATCTGTATGGAAACTATCAACGGGACATATAAAAATAATTGGATAAAGATGGTATACCAGGATTTTTCACAAGAGCAGGAAGATCTTTCACTTCGACTTTCACGATCGGTAGCTCGTCCAAGATGGAGAGCATACCCTGTGAGACATGACCGTTCCTAAACAAAGAAATAAAAATAAAAAAATAAACTTTATAGATATTTGAAAGTAGTATGTAACACTCACTTACCCTGTCAGACCAATGACGAAGGGTCCAAGGGACTTAGAAGTCCCATCGTTGACAATCTCCTCACCAACTGCCCTCAAAGCCGCTCGCATTGACGGTAAAGCGACATGCGTATGAGGTCGGGGAGTGTGCTAGGATACAGAGTTTAATAAATAGGATTAGGGTTCAGATGTCTTCTTACTCACTAGAAATGGCGAGGCAACCCCGAGCTCAAGATGAGCCTGGGCCAATGCGGAAAGGGACTCGAGAACACCGGCAACTAGACATTAAACGGTGAGCGCTAAAAGGCGAGTGTAATATTGATAAAGCTCACACCTCCAGCAAACCATCCAAAAGCAACTGTTCTCTTCCCATCGCGTCCTGCGAGAAGCTCGTAGTCTATCAACCTCGATGGAAGGTCGCGTTGGGGATCCTGGCTCAAGAAACGGGACAGCAGTTCCATGTTATAAGGTTGTCCCTTGATAGTATGGGAGAACATGAGGTGAGTGCGGGGCATTGGCGGGGCAGAGTTCAGAGAGCGCAATGGCAACACTGCGGAGGTTATCAGTTCATTCAGTGGTGGTTCTTTGATGCCAAGGATGATGTGTGCGGGGTCGAGATTGGGATGGAGTCTTGCCCCAGCCTGTAATGAAATTTACACGTCAGTTCCATGAAACACCAAGGTCTGGTTGCCCGCATTCAACTGGTACGTCACAGACCTTGACAAACTGGTGTACCGGGAAGACTCTCCTGTCGCAATCCTGAATGAGGACGTCTACACCCTCCTCTTGGACTAATGACTCGACAGCATCAGGTGTCAATGGGCATCTCCGTTCCCAGATTCTAGTCGGGTTTTCGCGACGAATGCCAATAGTAAGCCTGGAGGATGTTGAAGAACCAGTGGTGGTGACGAACGAGGCCCGTGGTACGTGTACGGCGCGTTGAAACATCGAGCGTATTATCTTCTTCGAAGCTGAGAGAGTTACCAAGAGTTCTGCGAGATGGCAGCGGGGGCGCGGGGATAGCTTGGGATCATTTATATACTCGCCAAGCCGTGATCCGCCCGGGACGGCGGTTATTACATCCCCCATCCCTACATGCATCACGACATCTCAGCTAGTAGCGCGGATTGTTGGGAACCGAGCATGCCATTAACTTACTGGTGCATTCACAGCGCGGACTGCTAGTGCTACATAGTGCAAAGATCAGATCCCCGCCAAAAAAAAAAAAAAGAATACGCCGAAGGGGAGTCGAACCCCTGCCGCTTGCTTGGAAGGCAAGCATGATAACCGCTTCACCATCGGCGTTTTACGACAAGTTGATTCACTTTTTCCCTTATCTTACGTCCCCGAACCGTTGCAGCATTTCGGCTCATTGTCGACCCCAACTGATTCCAACTGGCTACAATGACGACCAATGTAGATTTGAATGGGAAATACCCAGGTGCGTTCTCATATAACCACCTTCGACAAGCCTTCTCATGCATCTGGGATTTAGCCAAGGACCACGTCTCTGCGACTTTAAACACGCTACTAATGTCTTTGTCTGCAGACGACAAAGCCAAGGTGCTGCCCCTTCCGATCTGCGCGTGATGCTAAATAATTTACTGCTCTTGGACTCCATTACTCATCCCAAGCCTCATGCAATCCTACTGGCTGGTAGCACTACCCCTTACCGGAATGACACCGACCGCGAACTTCCTTTCCGTCAGGAATCCAACTTTTTCTATCTCACTGGTTGCAATGTCCCCGGATCGTACTTTCTGGCGCTCTATCAACCTGCGTCCTCTCAAGGACTGGACTACATGCTGAAAACCACTTTATTCATTTTTGAGCCCACGGTGGCGGACTTGTTGTGGTCCCCCGCTCCCCCCACCCTCCAGGAGGCACGCGATATGTATGCAGTGGACGAGATCGGGCATCCTCCCAAACTCGTCACCACTATTTCACAACTTCCGCAAGGAACGATCGTTCATCTTCTTCCTGAAACAAACCAGTTCCCCAACATTGCTGCTAGTGAGGTGGTCGGCCTGAAGGCAGCCCTGCAATCAATCCCAACAAAGACGAGCGAATATCTCCTTCCAGCGCTTCACAGCACGCGACTCATCAAGGATCCGTACGAGATTGCCTTGATCTGCAAAGCGAATGACATCAGCTCACGCGCGCACGAAGTCATCATGCGTGTGCTTGGATTGGCCGTTGCGGGGAAGATCAAGAGACCATCTTCGCACGTACCAACGCTACCTGGAGAATGGCTGATCGAGAAGGAGGCCGAAGCAGAGGCAATGTTCGTGGCGTCCTGCAGACGAGAAGGGTCAGTCGTCTCGCTTTACTCCGTGTTCGCCAAGACGAATCTCATGTTTTGTTTCAGTGCTGTACATCAGGCTTATCTACCTATTGTGGCAGCATCGACGCGGGCATCAACACTGCACTATTGCTGTAACGATCGTGACTTTGCATGGGGTCCAGTGAATCACGGAGACACCACTAATACGGGAGATCTTTCACATGTGCACACCCATATCGACGGCAATGAGCAAAAAGAGCTGCTGCCGCAAGTATTGTTAATTGATGCTGGATGTGAGTGGGACTGCTATAGCTCAGACAGTACGTATCTATCATGTGAAGGCTTCCTTGTATTACATCCCAGGGCTGATCTACTTTAACTCGACATCACCTCTGATGCCACACTCTGTGACTTCGATGCCAGTCACTCGTACGATACCAGTGGGCAATGAAGGGAAATTCACGGAAGAAGCCAAGAAAGTGTATGAACTTGTCCTGAGGATGCAATCCGTATGCTACTATTTCTCCGCTTTCGTACACCATTCATACCATGAATGTGCCGCCCATGGTTTATATAGGAGTCATTCAAGATTGTCGCCCCTGGAACACATTGGGATGACGTGCAATTATTGTGCCACCGCATGCTCGTGGATGGCTTCTTAGATATGGGTATATTCAAGGATCCTGCAACCACGGGAGGTCTGTCATCTCTCCCGCCACGTATCACTTTCCATTACTTCACGGATCTTGTTCTGATATTCTGTCTAGGCCTCAACGGCTACGCGAACGGCCACACAGAGGTCACCAAAGTAGCCGTGAAGTCTCGACAGACACTCGTCGATGAAATTTTGCTCACAGGTCTCAGTGCCGCGTTCTTCCCACATGGCTTGGGTCACTCCATGGGTTTGGATGTGCATGACGTACCCAGTGCAAGCCGGCCACCTGGGAGCGGTAAATACTTTGTTGATGGTGACGACAGGGTGAGCGGGCTGCCTGGAGGACATAAGGATTTCTACAAGTACCTGAGGTTGAGGTTGCAGTTGCGGGCCGGGATGGTGGTCGTGAGTTGACGTCGCTTGCATCATTGCGTTTCTTACTCGCTGATTACTTTTTCAAAAACAGACCATCGAGCCGGGTGTGTACTTCCATCCCACCCTTCTGAAAGCCTATGACGTATATGCCTCACCGTACATCAACACCGAAATTCTCGCTCGCTACGAGGGCATGGGAGGGGTGCGGATCGAAGACGATGTCTTGATCACAGCGACAGGCTGCGAGAATCTCACGAAGGTTCAAAGCGGAATAGAATGGGTTGAACGAGTTTGTGCTGGTGAGGACGTATAGTCGAGCGAACCCTCAGTTTCCTATTTCCGGTTTGCATTGATTCGCCTCTGTACTAAAGACGCAAGTTACACGTGTACCAACGCTCTGGACGGCCCTGATTAACGTGATAGTTAGTAGACGAATCGTGATGAAATATGCCATGGCAAAGGTTCTGAGCCCTGTCTCACCTCAGCCAACCATACTCCGCTTTCTGCCACGGAGACGGACTGAAATTGACATTTCAGTGCCTCGCGCTGGAGTGTATGGTTGACAACTCACCCTCGTCTAGTCTCTTTTTGATCTGATCCCAGTCTTTCCCCGTGCGATTCGCGTATGCCGCGAGAATAGATTCGAATAGGCGTTCAGAATTAGGGTGTGTGGATGTAAAAGCGCGTTCCAAAACATAAAGGTCGACAGCCTTGTCCTCCACGAGTGCGGAGTGATAAGCCAGTCCAAAGTCGATTAATATCTGAAGGATATATTGAAAGACATTCTAGCAACAACTCAGTCATCTTCACACGTACTAGGCTGCTGTTGCTTGCTCGGAGCAACATATTCGAGGTGGTCAAGTCCCCATGAATGATATCAATAAGGTGCAGCTTGGCGATCTCTATACCGATTTTCTCCATGAGCGATTCTGAAAAGATGTACGTCGTTGAATGTCTGGGCCTTCCTCTACAAGTTACAAACCCATCGTGATGTCTTCTGAGCAGCCCCAATTGGCTACTCGAGTATTTATGGTGTCGGGGATTTCTTCATAGTCTGTGTCCACTTTCTCTGCCTCCTCTTCGTCGTGGTGTGGCTCATCAGTTCCTGCAGGAATCAGGTTCCGCACGGTTGGGCCGTCTATGAACTCCAACCCCAGACAGCCTTCGGATGCGTCCAGCAGCCTGATACCGGGCACATTGACACCCGCGCTGCGATGAACCAAGGCCGGATTCGGTTAGGGGAAGTTACAAGACAACAGAGTGATTCGACCTTACCGCAGACATCGCATCAGGGTCCGTGCTTCCCCAATCAAGCGCTGCCGTGTCAGTGTCGCGTCCAAGGCTGGGTGTCGGTATCGCTTAGGAAATCGATGTTTGAAGAGAATGTCGTCCATGACCGGGGTTGATGGGCAACCCGCTTTGATGTCAGCTTCGAGGGGACCCCAGTCGGCATGCGAGGACCGAAACCTGACGCAGGTCTTGAATACCTTCTAAATGAGCCAAACATGTGCGACAGATGAGTGTGAACATCTCTGATCACAAGTAACGGTAGGACTTGCAGCCTCGGCGCCCTGTCCCACCCATTTTGACATCTCCAGCAAACGCCGCGCTGGGATCCATGCTGCTGGATCACTATTTCCAAACACCATTTCCATAGTGAAGATGAAGGTGCAGTCAAAGTGAAGGCTAGTGGCTGCCAGCTTCTAAAATTGGCTACTCCACCAAGGGCTAGTTCGAAATTTGAGCACAATCGTGAATACGACAGAGTGACACTGCAATCTCCCTTTTTTTCTTGGGCACATCAGACACCTCAAGATTGCGGTTCTGAAGCCGAAGGGAGACCTCAACCGAGCTCGCTGCATATGAGGGTGGGTGCATGTTTCATCAGACCCGATACATCTGTGGTTTTTCGCTGGGCCACACTCTCGGACCCAGGAGACCAGTGTGAGATCAGATGAGAATCGAGTCAATATTGCCACGAAGTAGATGGTGTTATGAGGGTGGTGGTTGAGGTGGTGAACTCCCTGGGTGCACCCTCGTTGCCTCGTTGGCGCGCGTGCCAACTCACCAGGTGTGATTCGAATCGACTATTCAAGGTTAAGATACCCCGTGAACTATCATAGATCGGGATATGGGAGTCGGAGGTGTTCTACCTCCGGCGTCACCTTGGCAAGCTGTGGGCTAATCGCCGTCCTGCAGGGGGTCTAATAGGCGAAAGAAGCACAGTTGACCCGACTACCCCTTGTAAAGGATATATGTACTCGAATCGGTCGTCGGTGATTGGTAGCTTCCGTCGTTACACTGCACACGAGGTTCGCGCTGAGGATGTCCAGCTGTCTCGCACAGACCCTCACTGCCATTATACCTCTACTCTGACCACTCTTCTTGCCACTGCCTCCAAAGCGGCAACAGGTCGGTCGCGTTCCCGGATGGGAACCGAAAGGGCCTTAGACTAACGACTCTGATAGGTCACAATTTTCTTTACGGGATTCGGAGTGCTTGGAACACATTCTGTGCTAGTGAGTTCAACACTTTTAGTCATCCTATCTGGGTCACGATGATTGCTAACACCTCAACCGCTTCTGGGCTTCCTCCCCAATTATCCGTTTGAAACACTGCTTACATCGGGTGAAGAAACCATACTATCTACGGTCTGACGTCAGAGTTGGTACCGTCTTCCACCTCTTCCCCCAGAGAGATCCTTGAATAATAAGGGTAGCAATCTGAGTCGCATATTGAAAATATGAATATGTCCCGAAATTCGCGGTTCACTCTACAAGGGTCCCTCGGAGACATGGACTATAAAGATGAGGGATCATGGTGGAGTGTACCCCAATACCCGTATCAATCGATCCAATACCCCTTTATCATGCCTCCGCCTGAAGTATCGCATGCCATAACCTTGGGGCAGCAGCTCACGTTCCCATTCAGTGGTAAAACTGCAAAAAATAGGCTCATGAAGAGTGCAATGTCCGAACGTCTCTCAACATTCTCACCCTGTGATCCAATGGACCGTGGTCAGCCCACCGATGAGCTTATTCGGCTTTACGAAACTTGGGCCATGGGCGAGATAGGTACGGCACCCTCAGCAATGATTTACACACCCTAAGCTGTGTATATAGGCATGATAATCACCGGTAATATTCAGATAAAGAAAGATCATCTAGAAGCCTCAGGTGCGTCCCTCCTTCTTAGTCGGCCATCTCGTTTGATTGTTTGACCCAGGAAACGCGATAATCGACCGGGACCTACCACGAGATTACTTTGGGGACTACAAGAAGCTGGCAAGGGCTGCTAAATCATATGGGAGTCTCGTTCTCGGGCAACTCAGTCACCCAGGCCGACAAGTTTCCATCACGATGCAACCATACCCCGAGTCAGCATCGGGGATAGAGCATCCACCGACTTCCGGCGTGTTGTTCGCACGGCCAACGCCATTGACAAAGGACGGAATCAGAGATATTGTCAGGCGGTTCGCATACGCAGCCTCCTTCTTGCAGAAAGCGGGGTTTGACGGCGTCCAAGTGAAGTCATTGTCCAACCCGTTTCAAATCACACTAACTGCCTGACAGATTCACGCTGCTCATGGTTACTTGTTGCATCAATTTTTGTCTCGAAGATCTAACAACAGAACGGACGAGTACGGTGGAACTCTGCAGAACCGCATGCGACTATTGCTCGAGATTATCACCGAAATAAAACGGATTGTAGATGATCCGACATTCATTGTCTCTGTCAAAATCAACTGCGAGGATTCTATACCCAATGGGATTGATACAGAGGAGGCGATTATGACAGCAAAGATGCTAGAAGCTGTTGCTGTCGATCTGATTGAGATTAGCGGGCGAACGTACGAGCAAGACCCGCAATCTGCTCAGCAAAGAGTAAGCCTTGTTTCATTTATGCGTGATGACGCGGCCTCATCTGTACTCATACCAGCCTCTTTTCTCCGTTGCACGGGAGGCATATTTTATTGATCTTGCGGATCAACTCCGGCCACATCTAAGGCAGTCGACGATTGCCGTCACGGGCGGTTTCAGGACGACAAGAGCCATGGCAGAAGCAATAAACTTGGGGTCCACAGATTGTCAGTCTGATGCAGATGCCTCTCACTGCACTCGGTTCACTGACATTTGAAAAATACAGTCATTGGAATCGCACGACCCCTGACTGCAGAACCCTTCCTGGTGAAGGATATTCTGCGAGGGAGTAAGGTAGGGGCAAAACAAGACAAGTTACCCCCTATCCAATTACTGCGGGTTAGTCACTTGGCTCTGCGCTCGTCCTCGATGACAGCTCAAATCATGTAGATTGCTGCAGCGGCGTCTCAAATCGCTGAGATTGGGAATGGCGAAGACATCACTGACTTTGATAGCACTTTTAATGTATCAAGATTTATCACTAGGATGCTGAAGGAAATACCTGCATCAATGTCCGAGTTGCTTTCGATTCACAATCCTAGTACATTGTAACTTATCGATACCCTTTTTCCGCCTGATCCCTTTGGATGTAATTGTTCACGTACACTGTATGCTCCGATGCTTTGTAGAATAGCAGATGTTAAGCGTGTATGCCCTAATACTCTTCCTCTGGCCCAGGGCACAGCGCCATCATATTGAAGTTTATACTCTTCGCCTGTGACACATAGAACTCCTTTACATATTTCGCCGTGTCCTGTATTTCGTCTCAGAATGGACCTTGTAAAATATGTATGGGTAAAAACCATGCCTTAAGGAGATCATTGCACTCGCCCCTGTCAATCGGTCCAATCCGACCTCCGTCCAGTTCAATCAAGCGGTACCGTTGCGTTGGACCGCCTGTAGCCGGAGCTTTGACAAAGCAGGTGAAATGCAGGTCGGTGTCCAGGTCCTGAGGCACTGCGGTTTGACCGGAGGACGCTGCAGAGTCGTGTATCTGTCCAAACAGCGGTGTCGTTTCCAGCAACTTTGCACGTTCCTCTGGCGTCTTTCCTAGGTACGAATCAATACATGGCAAGAATAAAGGGGCGGAGTTGGCAGTATACCCTTGCACTCCTCGATAAATTTGGCGAGAGGACTTTCGGAAATGAATGACACGTCCGTCTACACGATCTCTGAGTATATATGAACGGCAAGAGCAAAACGCCGTGAGACACTGACGTTCGCCAAGCTGTGAATCAGGCCCATCGTTCCACAAGCGTTTGAAATCTTCCAATGTGGCTGCGGTCAGCTACAATCGCGAGGCGAGATATGGTAGAACGTGTACTGTTTGCTTCATCCAGAATACGTCCGGATCGATGGGTTCCTGTCCGCTACTTTGAATCTTGGAGTCCTCTTCCGATCGCTTGGCAGCGATCGCTCCCGAGCAAGGGAAGAGTAGTGCGATTGCTTTAACCTTAGGAGGTACTATGGCGAGGAGCTGAGAACAGAGGGTGACAGCTCTCATCTCTAATAGGGATGATCGAATGGGATACTACCTCGTCGTCCAACCCAAAGACGTCTTGGAAGTGAGCCTGATACTTGGGTAGACCAGCTGCGTATGCCCACTATAGGACGTACAGAGACACTCCTTGAGCTATGCTGGATCGATATGTCTAGGTTGCTTACGCACAGAATTAAACACCTGCCGTAGGCAGTGATCCCACATGAGTAAGGGGCCAACGAGTTCATGATGGGTGTTACCTCTGGGTTACTTTCAAGTGGAATCCAACGCGAGTCGGCCATGGAGACGATGTCAACCGGTAACAGCACTGTTAGTTGTTGCTCAAGAAATGGACCAAGAGCTCAAGTCAGGTGACTGAGCTCCCTTTTTACACTAGAAATCCTTCCAACGAATAACACGCTCCGAGAGCCGTCAAGTTGCCCACAACCTGAGTGCCAATAAAGCCTGGACGAAGAATGGCATGAACAAGCTTTTGGGGGTCGGCGAGCTCGTGTTTCCACATACGGTGCCAAGATGCAGACATTTCTGTGCCATGCTACTGCAGCATGGACCATGAGGACACTAACATTGAAGGCGATATCGTCCGTACTTGATTCTCAGCTCGAAGCCTCCGTTCGAGCGTTGTACAGTTGCGGCTCCAGTGCCTTCAAGATAGCCCTATTCCCCATCTCTCGTCAATCAGGTCGGTGGTGATGCAGATCGGAGAGTCCTTGCTCGCTGTCGTGAAGTTGAATGTACGGGAGATGACGACTACCGTACCCCAAACTCCACTTGCCGGAACCCATCGCGTTGTTGCTCACGATACGCGGCAATGAGGTGGCTCGGTCTCTTAGATCTCGTATTGTACTGCTGTGTGGTATCAGGGCTGAGATGGCGTTCGATCCCGTGTCGTCCCAGGGAATGAGAAGATCATTGCCCAGGACCTGGCAACCGAGTCGAACGACATGGCTGCCCCGACGCTCCACTTGCTGTTGATGGAAGAACCGAGGAGTGCGCTCGTGCACGTACAAACAATGGCTGTGACGAGAACAAGCAAACCAAAACGGGATACCTCATACGAAACCAATGAGCCTGAAGAAAAGGCGAGTCCTTTGGCCAATGTTGCTGCTGCGCTGCTGACACCCTCTCGGGCAGTAAACTTGACCTTCTGGTTCGAGTGCGATACTCGAATCCAATCCCTCCACCGCCATGTCCGCCAAAACTACTCGAGATTCCTACCAACCCGATGCGCTATGCGCGCTCAGACTTCCTCAACGCCATTGCACATGACACACCGCTGCCCATGATTGTAGACGCGGAATGTGGGATGCCACTGGACCTCGGACACTGGGAGTGCTTGTGGGACGAGGATGCTGATGATTCTGGTCCGTGTAGCACTTGTTGCACATAGTACCATGCTCATGTTCGCCTTAGCATTGAATCCAGACCCAGAGAACCTTCCTCCTTTAGATCCAAAAGACCGTTTCCTCCTTGGCGACCCGTCAGCAAACTCTACTTCGTATACAAACGGAGTTGGACCGGCATCCGGGTCTGGCACGTCAACACCTCTACCGGCTCACGTACCGTGGCTACGAAAGACGGAATATCTCAGCAGAGAAGGCGTGCAGCGTACATCGTCTGTCCAAGAAATGTACCGTCTCTCCGTGCCCATGCTTGTTCTGTGTACTCACTGACTCGATTTGTGACAGAAAACCACTCCTGCAGCACATTGACGTGTCTCGCTCAGCCCAACTACGAGACATAGAAGCGTCTTTTGCTGCATGCAACGACCCGTCCCAATTTGACCTTTCGACCCTCCGTCATCCCAACAAGCCGGGCATTACGGCCGTCGAATCATACGAGATATTTCCAGACGTCGACATTTGGGCTAATGCCTATGACTTGTTCAGGTTCAATGAGCGGCCTGGCGAGAAGCCGATTGATGTCTGGCGCACCCGTCCTTTTCTATCGACATGTTTCTGATGTTCTCACTACAGATGCAAGATCCGCGGCTGGACTGTGCCATTCTTCGACCCATGGAGTCCGACGGCGATCACTTTTTGGCTTACTACATCACCAAGGACGATGAATCTGCGCTCGAATTCAAGGAACGACGTAGACATGGTGCACCACCAACATCCGAGGAGGAACCTCGAGTATGTCACGTTTCCTCTCTGGAGACGACACTGCTGATCTCGACGCGGACGGGACAGACGACTGCGTTCCACTTGTGGCGTGACTTTGAGACCGTCAAGATTGAGCAAGAAGTTCCCAACGAATTCCTGCTTGTGATCGACAAAGGAGACACGGAGCCCAACGTTTCGGGTAGCGGGGAAGAGCGTCCCAAAGGCGCATATTACAAGAACATTGAGCGGAAGATGACACTGAAGAAGAGACGGGCGAACGTGAGTAGCGGCGCAGTCTTGTGGTTCTGACGCTTATCGTATGTGGGCAGGTCAACGAGGCGTATGTGGACAAGTGGCAAGTGGTGCACATTTCGCATGTGGCGATGAAGAAAGAGGAACTGGACGAGCGAGAAGAGCTCCTTGCCGAAGTGACGGACCCGGGGTACTTGCTCAACAGAGACGATGTGGACGCGGATGGCGAGATTGACGTGGATGCTCTGGGGCCTCAGGCGCCTGCGGTTGGCATTGGCGAGAGAGGAGATGTTATGGCAGACATATTCTGATAGCGATTCGTTTCAACGTGTTTGCCGGGCCCACTGCCTTGCGCGATGGATCCCCCCTTGCAACGATTGACAGTGGCGATGTTCATTGTCTGGCGACGCGACTGCGCAACGAGGGTCGACGCGTCGCTGGACGTGCACAACACGACGGATCCGGGGCCGACTCGTCTTCGAGTGCACGATGGGCCTGTGGGTCCTGAAACCCGGAGTCGCGACACCAAGAACGTTCTCGGGATGCTCGGCGTCGCTAGACCGTTTCAAGCGCGCACCCCTCACACGCCCACTCAGCGCGCTCCGGGCTGGTGCTCGTGTGCACGGCACTCGCCCCCGCCGGCGGGGGTATCCGTGGCCCGGGGTGGTCGTGGAGACAAACGCCGAGCAGCACGCCGCACGCATGTCTGCGACTGAAACCGAGGCTCCGCTGATGCATCAATTAGGGCTGCATTTTCACAGGCGGACGTTCACTGCCTCTGCGTCTTCGAAACGAATGTTCGGCACTTCGGTGTATGATCCCATCCATACATTTACCCCCCTCCCGATCCAGCCATGGTCCTCCTTCTCACCCTCCAACACCATCATGGCTGGCTCTCCAGACCGCACAGACTTTCGCCGTCGCGTCCTCTACGACGTCTTCCGTGTCATCGCCCTCCCCCCCTTGGTGCTCGCCGCCTCCGCACGCCTCCTTCACGTCCAGCTGGGTGGCTGGTCCCTCCCCGCCTACCTGCTCTCCATTCTCCTGACGACCGTCGCGAGAGTACAGTACACCCAGTTTGTCCAAACACGAGAGGCCGCGCAACTCGGTGCAAGACCTATTCCCCGCGTCGTCGGGAAATGGCCAGGGAACATCGATGTCATGCTCAAAATGAGAAAGGGCTTCGCGTCCGGCTACATGTATAATCCCTATTTGGAGCTCTTCGAAGAGTACCAGTCCACCACTCTCAACACTCGCTTCCTGTGGATGGACAACGTGAGTGTGCGTTCCCCTCATCGCTCCGCCGTTTGCTGACATTTGTCTAGATAATCTCCATGGATCAGCAACACGCCAAATACGTCCTGTCCACAGGGTTCAATAACTTTTGGCGCGGGACCGCGCAACGCGAGCGGATGTGGGCTCGTCCGTCTTTTCCGTACTCGCATCTCTCTCAACCCCTTTGCAGGGAAAACTTTTTGGGAAATGGGATCTTCAACCGTGATGACCAGGCATGTACCCGTCTTGACCCTTTACGCAACGTGTATTCATCCGTTCAGCAGGTGTGGAAATCGGTAAGTGCCATGCATTTCAACTGAAACGGTGCTCACCGCCGGTTGAAGCACCGAGCACTCGCGCGGCCATTCTTTGCACGAGACAGAATCTCAGATTTCGAGCTGTTCGACAGGCATTCACGTCGAACCCTCTCGATGTTGTCAGACATGGCAGCTGCAGATCGCCCTTGCGATGTGCAGGACCTTTACGCCCGCTTCACGATCGATGCGGCCTCAGAGTTCTTGTTCGGGAAAAACTTGGATACATTATCCGGTCAACTCCCCACACCCGGTTCAGCAACCTTGAGCGACCGTGGGTCCTCGACGGATGATGCTTGGGGCACATTTGTCACGGCGTTCGAGACAGTGCAGCATATCATAACTGCTCGCGCCCGCATGGGTATCATATGGCCCATATTTGAGCTGTTCCACGACAGAACAGAACCCTATGTGGAGACCATCCGACGGTGGGTCGACCCACTTGTCCGCCAGACCTTGGAAGAAAGGGCTGCGTCGAAGCGAGCCGATGTCAACGGAGACCTTGAGGACAAAACGTTTCTGCAGCACCTAGCTGACAGCACCGAGGGTTTGTTGTGCGTATCCTGGCATCGTCATCTCACTAAACTACATCTAGACGTCGCGATGATTCGGGATCAATTACTCAATATATTGCTTGCCGCAAGAGACACTGTGCGTATTCACCGTGGCCGGGACACAACCTCGGTGCTAACAGCTCCCCTCTCTAAATATAGACCGCTTGTTTATTGACTTTCGTCACTTACTTTCTCGCCCTCCGACCGGACGTCGCGCGAAAGCTCAGGGAGGAAGTGCTGGATGTGTGCGGCTATAGCACACCCACATATGAAACTATCAAGAAACTGAAATACAGTGAGCATGAGCATCTTGTAACAATCATAATTGACGGTAATTAATCTATTACTGGCAGTGAAGGCTGTCATGGACGAGACTCTGAGGTTGTTCCCGCCTGTTCCCCTGAATCAGCGTCAAAGTCGGCCAGTCTCGTGCACCCTCCCACCTCCTGACAAAACATTCGCCACTACATCAAACGAGCCCCTTTACATGCCCAGAAGTACCACGTTCTTCTATTCAACCCTTCTGATGCAACGGAACAAGGCTTTGTGGGGTCCCGACGCGGATGAATTTGATCCAGATCGTTGGATTGATCCCAACAGGCTATCAAGATTCACTTCAAACCCCATGATGTTCACTCCATTCAGTGCTGGACCACGTATCGTGAGTACCTTGCATATTTCATCTCCACGTGATGATGTGCTGACCGCCCACTGCCTTATTTAGTGTATCGGTCAGAATTACGCCTATAATGAAGCCTCGTTTTTTCTCGTCAGGTTGATGCAACAATTTGATACCTTTACATTGGCGACGGACGCCCACCCGCCGTCCTCACTGCCTCCTCTGGAATGGAAGTGTGGACGTGGGCGCCAGGCGGTGGAGATGATTCGACCCGACGCTGCCATGACACTGTTCGTCAAGGTAAGCGATTCATCTCCGCGTTTGGGTAGTCCTGTTGATGTCGAGAATGAATCAGGGCGGCCTTTGGGTGCGGCTAAGAAAGGCTGCCAGTCATTGACCGCTGGCAGGAAACGTCCAATGCCTCGGTGTTCATTATGTATGTGATGACGTGAGGTGATTAGATCCTTGGGACACGGACAGCTGGATGGTCCAATGTTTATCAACTTGCATACAATTATTCATCACTTGCATATGATGTGTAAACTAACATGACATATTAGGGACGATTATTCAGACTACTGTGATGTCCATTTCGCCAATTCTGTTGGACAGAGTTAGTTGAAGTTGGTACATATCTGTCGCCAGGAGGGACATCGACGAATGTACCTTTTACGACCCTGTACCGACGGACTGACAAATGGCAATCCGCCGGCAGCTCGTCCTAGTGACGCGGCAGCTCGCGCTCCATCCACGCACACGCCTGACTCCTTTCCGTAACCATCCTGTGCAGAATTCCCGTCGGAATACTTGCAGGAGAAATGACGAATCCATCATGACCTTCCTCGTGGACCCAAGTACGTCTTTGAAGAGCATGTAACTATCAGATCCCTCCGCGACGAACGCAATCATGGATACCATGTACGTTCCCTTGTCCAAAGGGATCTTGGGAGCCGGCAGCGCTCCGGCGCGCCGCATGTGTGGCCAGTGTAAGGTGCACAGCATGTACTCGGGAGCCGACTGGCCGTGTACGTGTCAATGCCGAATATGATGCATGAGACTTGTAGAAACCGCTGCCTATGGACGATAGCGTAGGCGGCATTCTCAAGCGCTTCGGCATCGGGTTCGTCCCCGAAGACGCTTCACCACCGCGAATGATCGAACAATTGATTATCAGCCAATGGAGCGGCGTTTAGTAGGAAGGGGACAGTTGCCTAACTCATTTTCTTTGCTGTAGGCACCAGGGGGGAGGGGGGAGGAACGACGGCACGCATTGATCATATCACTGACGCCGGTGTCGATGATCCTATCGCACCGCAGGCTTCCAGAAATGATGGATGCGATACCGGGGTTGTAAAATGTCCGGACTGCGTCCACCAATATATTGCTAAATCTCTTCTGTCCGAACGGCTAACGTTCAGGCTGCGGTCGTCCGAGGGGGGGAGGGGGGATTATGAAACATGGGTTTACCGATCGTGTCCGTAATGCGCTTCTGGAGCTCTGCGGGATATGTGGGATGCCGCAGTAATCAGGAAGATCTCTGGAGAAGGTGATGTTACGTGTCAATGTTGGAGCATGTTGGTATATCGCCATGTTCTAACTCAAAGCGGTTAGTCCACCTCTTAAGATACATACCCTACGGATGCCTTGCCGTCCTTCCGAGCTAGCCAGATCTTGATGTTACTATAGCTCCTGAAATCAATACCAGATTTGACGAATTTAATATTTCCCTCGAAGGTATCGTCCATCGCTCTAACGTTGACTCCGCACACAGCCAAATCATGGATAGAATCAAATTGATGTCCCTGTCGCAAGATTTGGCAAGGTGGGCCGTCCTGGGGACAGTAATCGCGATGACAATACCTACACCCCGTGTGGAGCTGTGCGACCTTGAAATGCATTGCGCCACAGGCATGGGATGAAAGGTGATGCAATCCACGCTGATAATGTCCAGTCGCCGACACGATCGATAAGCAGAAAATTTGGATGTGCGTTGCACGAACGTTCCTGCAAGGCCGAAAAAAAAAAATCTTGTGCCTTTCTTTCCGAGTATCAGATACTCTTGGGTGATCGCCGTCAACCATCCGTCTGCGTGAGCCGTATTCACAGCTATGTGAACGTCGACATACAGTGGAGTGGAGGGGGGGGTTCATGGCCGACCAAAATTAACATGACATGCAACATCAAGCTCTCAACACGGAGCTTGAAACAGATGCATCCCCACCGAACACGATGAGAGGTTCCGCATCAGAGATACTCCTTTCACTGCGAAACACATGAGCTAGTCTCCCGAGGGCAGTTGCGAGTGGTGTGACACTAGAACAGGTCTAGAGATATACTTACTACGTCGTTGAAGCGTAACACGAAAGAGTGTTATTCGGTGTGTGATATCGAACTAGAGCAGGTTCTCCGAGCTGCTAGTGCAGACATTCTTGGGTAGAACTTGTCGTCGTGCTAAAATAAGAACGGAATTGAATTGTATTAGGGAATCGGTGCCCACGAGGGTTTTTTTTTTCATAGGGAGGTCTCGCTAGCCAAAGAATGCAGCGGCTCACCATCCAAGCGAGTTAGCGCATGTAAAGAGGCTTTCCAAAACAGGATATGTCATCGGCATTCGTGTCCAGCGTGGGAATTTTACCTGTGGTGGAATTTTCCAAGTCAATTCACCACTTTGAAGGACTCGAGACGCTCACTGGGATTTAAGCCGACGAGCACACGTCGCACTTTGGGACACAAGGACTTTTTCGCTCGTCCCAGCGAGTTTCAGCAGTCTTTTAGGATGGTGTGCTCTGCTAGCAACAGATCCCTGGTAGCACTGGCCATGCGACGGACACGCGCTGCAATTCCTCGCGTCGTGGCACAACCTTCCTCTTTCAGCACCTTCTCTTCGACTCGACTACTTCGACCTCGACCTTTGTGCCGCTCGACTTTGGATCTTCGAAAACGCCCATCCTTGGCCAGGACCGACCAGCTACAAAATGCGAGAAGCTGCAGTTCTGGTTCTTCAGCGCGAGAGCGGTATGATGGTATGCCGTCATTGACTTTTCGACTTTGAATAGTCTCATGCGGCGTCAGTGTGTGTCATCGGAGGCGGTCATGCAGGTTGCGAAGCGGCGACGGGAGCTGCACGTGCTGGAGCTCGAACATTGCTAATCACGCAAAATCCAGACACCATTGGGGAGCTCTCGTGCAACCCGTCCATCGGTGGCGTTGGAAAAGGGACACTGGTCAGAGAAGTAGATGCGTTGGACGGTGTCATGGGGAAAGTCACAGGTGGGCAATAGCTTGGGCGCCTTGATTGGTCTTGACGGTCCGTCTCCGTCAGACAAGGCGGGCATACAATTTCACATGTTGAATAGGTCCAAGGGATCTGCGGTTTGGGTACGTGAAACCTGATGAAGGGTTGAAGATGTTGTTCAATGTGCACACCTCTAGGGTCCACGGGCACAAGTCGACCGCAAACTATACAAGCGGCACATGCAAGACATCATATTCAACTACCCTGATCTGGATGTCCGCGCTGCTAATGTATCTAATCTGGTCTTTGATCGTCAGGGACCTTCGTCTAGGTCCGGTCGCTCAGTCTGGGGCAGAGTAACAGGTGTTCGACTGGGTTAGTAACCAGTAGGCTTCTGGAACGACATACTAATATTTTTCAGAAACCGGAGAGGTAATCCCATGCTCTCAAGTCGTCGTATGCACCGGGACATTCCTGTCTGGCGAGATACATATTGGTGCGTGTTCTGATCTGTAAGGCACCTCTGGGCCAATACCATCTCAGGAATGAAACGCTTTCCGGCTGGTCGATTCAACGAAGCACCGGCAATTGGCCTGTCTGCCTCGCTGCGCGCAGCTGGCTTCCAACTTGGGCGTTTGCAGACTGGCACTCCCGCGCGGCTGGACAAAACTACCATAGATTTCTCTCGGCTAGGCAAACAAGAAGGCGACAATCCACCATATCTATTTTCATTTTTAAGTCATAAAGTAGATAATGAGGTTGGTCCCCCTCTTAGGTGCCCGTGGTCTGTGATTCGACATCCGCTCTACTTCTAGCATAACCAGATTGCATGCTATATGACCCACACCAACCCCCGAACTCATGAGTTAATCAAGCAGAGTATGCACTTGAGTATTCACATCCAAGAGACTAAGAAAGGTGCATACTCACCGGGTGTATGTCTTCGTCCTCTAACCACATTTCATCAGGTCCACGCTATTGTCCATCTCTCGAAGCCAAGGTTACTCGGTTTGGAGACAGGGACAATCATAAAGTGTGGTTGGAACCCGAAGGTTATGATTCCGGTAGGTGTCTATGAAACGACAAAGATCTCGCGCTGATCCTGCTGCAGACTTGATATATCCTAACGGCTTGTCGTGTTCCATGCCTGAAGAGCTACAAGAACCCATGATGCGTACGATCCAAGGCCTAGAAAACGTCCGCATGGTTCGGCCTGCCTATGGAGTTGAATATGACCATGTTGATCCACGGGAACTCCAGTGTGAGTCATAGTGTCGTCTTGGACTCTCGTGCTCCTCACGCAGTCTGCAGCATCTCTCGAGACCAAGAGGATCGAAGTAGGTCCCCGCGAGTACGATTCATGCATCTCCTGACTGTTCGCTAGGGGCTCTTCCTCGCAGGGCAGATCAATGGGACAACAGGGTATGAAGAAGCTGCAGCACAAGGTTGTATTGCTGGCATCAATGCGGGTCGCGCCGCACGGAATCAATCGCCACTTTCAATTACCCGTGCCGATGGATATACGGGTGTTATGATCGATGATCTTGTGACCAAAGGAGCAGAGGAACCATGTAAGCAAGCGTGCCAACTTCGTCAGCTCGCACTACTGATACTGAGTCATAGACCGGATGTTCACGTCTCGCTCCGAGTACCGTATGACTCTTCGATGCGACAACGCGGATACAAGATTGACCGAGATAGGTACGAACGTTTGATAAACGGTTGGTGTCGCTTGATTGACTCTTGGAAAGGGCATGCTGCAGGCTTGATATCGGCGGAGCGCTGGACAAAATATGTAAGCGATCGTGATGCAATACAACGCGGAACGGATATTCTCAAGTCAATGGTCTTGAGCCCACAGGTCTGTGAGGAATTACCTGCCCTATACAGCCTGTTTATGAAAGAAATAGCATTGGGAGAGGTACGGCATCATAGTAACCAAGGATGGCATCATGAGGAGGCAGGTATCTATCAAAGCTAGCTGTTCGGCACCTTTCTGACCACTCTGGACAGTGCTTTTGACGTGCTGGGCATGCCTTTGGTAACGTTCGATGATCTTGTGCATAGTGGTGCTCTCCAGGGTTTCCCAGAGTTGGATCCACATATCATGTCCCGAATCATCACCGATGGTGAGCTAGAGAACTACATATCTGCGGAGACCGCTAATTAAAACCTCAGCCACGTATGCACCCCATCTCACTCGCCAGCGTGCAGATTTGGAGGCATTCCATGCGGATGAGTCCCTTCTCCTTGACCCCGATATGGACTATACCCAAGTCAGGGGACTGAGTGAAGAGGTGAGAGAGAGATTACAACGTTTTAGGCCTGCCACACTGGTTAGTATGCAAATATTCTGTCTCGCTTTCCTTCTGACTTGTTGGCTATGACGCAGGGTGCAGCTAAGCGCATGGAGGGCATGACGCCCGCCTCGGCAGTTCATCTTTTGAAACACGCACGTCGGACGTGGCATGCTAAGAGCCGACCCAAAATTGAAACACAACCTTTTGCGCGAGTGGTATCTAGCGCCTAGGGTGTCCTTTGCTCGCCATGTACTTGCCTTTTTTCACACCACACTCCCGTTCGGTTGGTTTGCTGAATAACGCGCCTCTGAACATTGTCGGCTCCACTCTCGGTGCTAACGACAGCAAGGTACCCGCCCACGCCACTCCGTGTCCGACGGCCTCGCGTCACTCTGTAAGCTGGGACCCGTTCAAGGTCATGGACTGTGCATGAGTCAATATGTAGGTAAAGTCTGTGCTGTGGGATCGGAAATCGAGAAGATTGCTCCTTGGTTCTTCACAGCCATGGTTGCGGCCTGGCTTCCACCCTTTTGAGATCGGAACGCGCGGTGTACAATGTGAGAACACCGACCAGTCCGGAACAACATCCCCACCCTTTTTTTTATCGTTTCCATTCCGCCGAGTTCATCAATCTGCTCTGGTCGGGCGGTGTGCGATGAGCGGTCAACAACTTGGGTGGGATGCATGTCCCCGCGCCTAGTTTCAGAGTACGCTGGAGAATTACGATTTCTGGCTCAATAAATCCATTCCGTGAATGCCACTACAAGACCCGGTCTCCGTACCTCTGTTGCCGCGCCATGGAAAGAACGCTTGCACAACCAGCTTGGTCGTTAATTCGTGTCACATACTCGTAGAAATCGCCGTCGGTGTCCTGTCAAGAAGTGAGCACTTGCACGAGACGCCGCTGCACACCAAATTCAGTTACTCAGATCATTGCGATCGCTGAAACCAGTGTCGCAAAGCCGAGGTCAGGATGCGAGAGGAATGGTCTCTATGCACCAGGTTCTCCGTTTTCACGAGAACGAGCCTTGGAGAACGCCAGACAAGTGAATTTGGACGGAGTCGTCGTCCTACGAGCCGTATACCGAACTTCACTTCTCTCGTAGAAAGCACCTTCTTGAATGGGGGAGGTGCTATATGGGAGCGTCCTTGGTGGTGCGTGGCCAGTCCAAAGGGCTGGGATGACTTCCGTTGGGCCAGGTAATTCCACTCTGAAAAAAAGGTCGTTTCTAACCACATGAGTCGCGTGTTTCTAAACTGTACGGAGCAGAGTCTTGCTGTCACCGGCCAGCTTCGAACACGACGGCCCTCGTGTCGCGGTCACGTGATTGAGAAATCAGTGGTGGTAATTGGCGTCCATTTCCTCGTCTTTGTGCCCCGTCGTGTTTTTGTTGCAGAGCCCGTGTTCAGAGTATCTCTTTCCTCCTTTTGTTTGTCCAACTCGTTGTACAAGGCTAACGTTGGTGGAATACCACACCCGGACCACCCTCGTACCTGCACCAATTCAATAACATGCGCGCGGCAACGTCTCTCATGCATGCATCCTCGCCATCTGCCCGAAAGCCTGCGTCCAAACGGAGGAGACTCAACTATGCTGTCGATTCAGGATGCCAGCCCGGTCGAGCGCTGACCGACAACTCCAACGTCGCTGCGACGCCGAATGCCCTGTCCTTATCTGTGTGTGCGAAGCTCTCGTGTTCGACATGCCACCGCACGCTCTCGACGGCGATCCGGCCAGGTGTGGCAAGTCCATGCATGTGTTCGAGGTGTGTCGTGTTTCTGTTCTCCCGCTCGCTTTTCCAAGGAGGCTCTGCGTAGCACTCGAGATCGGAGCTTCCTTCACGGCGTGCTGACACAACGCTCTCACAGGTGCTCTGCTCCGACGTGCGCGATCTGCGCCAGGATGTGTACATCCTATACCCGTCCCTCGTCCCTCCCGCCTACCCCCGCCCTCACGCGCTCGCCGTCTCCCACCACCCAAGTGACCACACCCGTCTCTCCCAAGCGTACAGCACTCAGCCTCAGCTATGCCGCGATGAACTGCGATGCATCCGTCTCCCTGCTTCCACCGCCTGTCCCTTCCGTCAAGCGCAAAAAGGCACCGATTGATAAAGAAGACGTCGATGGCGATGGCGACGTCGACAGCAGCGCGGGCCGCGATCTCCACGATGTCATGTCCTCGTACAGTGGCGGCACCGACTCTATTGTCATCCCTGGTTGTGGACGCATCGTGTGTCGGGCGTGTTGTGTCGAAAGCGTACCCAAGTGAGTACCGACGCTCCTTACGCTCCGTCGGATACTGACAGCTAGGGTTGTGTCCCTAGCGACGGCAAGTTGTGTGTCGATTGTTTTGCGTTCGTGTAGCGCGGTCGTCGTGGGGCGCTCGTTGGCGCTTATGCATGTGCTCATCCGTGGACGGCCTGGCCAGTGGACTGCTATGTGACGTTATCCTGTTCGGATTTCCTGTCTCACTGCCTATGTTTACCCATACTCGCATTCATCCATTGCTATCACCTTATACAGCACTGCTAGAAGGTATTGTATCTATATTAATGGACTGCGCTCTTGTCACTAGACTGCGGTTGGAGGACGCCCCTTGCTTTGTCCGAAGACTCCACCGTACTGATGATGAACATGGTCACGATGTATGCGGGAGATGGATTCATCTACAGACTGCTCTACAGCGCCGACCGACATCAATAGTACCAACGTCCGCAATCATTTGGATACGTGTTTACCTTTCTCGCTATCCAGAAAATTCCAAGCCTGAGATATAGTCCGCCACTGCTTTTGTTTCACAAGCCCACGTTGATGGGACTGCAGTCTAGGCCGATGACCTGGCCAAGGCCAAAGTTCTAGAGAAAAATGTGCCCAAGCCACCGTCAGTCAATGGTGCGATCTGATATCCTTGTCGACGGCATCACGGGGAGAAAATAAGCCACGTACGTTTCCGCCCAGGTACTTTGTGTCAGTGCAACACACGGCTTGCGTCGTGCACGATGAACCAGATCCACCTAGGACACCGACAATGGGGTTACAGTTGGGGCTAATTAACCCAGTCACGGAGCTGAGGCCAAGGAAAGCGAGCGCATCCTGGGTATCGCTTTCCTGTGGAACGGTAAGGGTTGTGTTTGAAGGGGGATGCACTGAACATACGGTCATGGTGTCATCGCAGCATTGTATCTGGCCGGTGTTGCACTGGTTAACGGTACGGGATGTGCTGCTGGGGTTGGCGATGGCACTCGCAACAGTAGCAAGGACGAGGATGGGTGCACGGACGAACATGACGGTGAGAATGGTGGGATATCGGAAAACTACGAGGAGGAGAGACGCGTTGCGACCTGGAGTAGGACTAGACTTGACGAGCGAACGCGTCTTTATATCCTCAGCAAAAGGTGGTACGATCCAACGGCGTTTTGATTTGGTCTCTTTTTCCGAGCGCGTGCTAGACGGGGAGGAAGTTGGAGGGCACCTCTCTGGGTGGATATGGCCATGGCATCACCCGCATAGTAGAGACACTTCCGAGGCTCTTGAACGTTGTCTCTATGCACGCCGTAATATCCAGGCGACAGTAGCATCAGTCGTGTGAGAAAGCATAGACGGGCCGTGCGGCGGGCCTAGCCCGAGGCAACTCATTGACGCGGTGGGGTGAGCGGAGATGGACCCTAGTACGTCGTCCGAGTCCAGTTAGGACGGTGATGGAGAAGCACCATCGACCACTCCTTCTTTGTCGCCAAGAGGGGGGGACTGCAAGACCAGAGAAGAGGCTCACTTTGGCAGCTGTGGTATTTGGATCCATCTGCCAAGGATTCAACGGAGATGTACCTGAAAGCTCCAGGACGAGGGACACGCAGCACTTGCAGCTTGGTTGCCAGTACTCGAGGATGACAACATAGGGTGTTGGCAGCGCCAGCAACGCTTCACGCGGCCAGCCCATCTGAGGTAAAACCAAGATTTATGCATGATGGACTCGACATACTGGAGCCAAATATGATGCTCACCTGGTGTTCACCATGGGAGGTGGTGGCACGTTGGAGTAATTCCATACTCGCGACCGAGTCTGTCCATATCCACCGATCTAGTCTGCTGGCTGGCAAGGCCGACCTTGGGCCCGGAATTACTTGTACACTCGAGTAGCGTTTTACCGTGACCCAGCACGCAGAGCAATCATCATCTGTGGCTGTACATTTCTCGGAGATAGCCGAGACTAGTCGACGGGCTTGCGTGGACTGGAGAGGAACGGTCGACAGCATGTCAGACAACGGACACGGAAACACGCTGGGCGGTGGACCAACCCAAGATCCACCGCCGTCGATGTGGGGAAGACCCTCTGCATCTCGTATCGGTCGCATTGGCGACTGGAGTGACAACACCTCTGGCGCGCGCTCAGGCTCGTCCAGGTGCCGTGCCGTCCTCGTCTCTATTATACTCGCACTGATGCGCATACATGCAGTCCGGGTCGGTTTGGGACCCTGTCCTCACTGGCGTCGTCGAACACGGGCCCGCCTCGTCCCCCGATCGTTCACGATGACGATGGCGACGACGAAGGCCCGCCACGCGAAGGCGAGAGCTGGTTCGCGGGCGGTGAACGGAGGTACGCATGTACGCATCTCTATCCCACTCTTCCGGCGCCGACCTTGCGGTCAGCGGCATCTCTGTACAGAACCCGAATGCGCGCGGAAACGCACCCGGTGGGAGGCTCGTTCAAGACATTCTGCGGCGTGCTGCCGAGTGCGTCGTGTTCAAGTAGAGTCCAAGTGGTGACGGCGGGGTGGCTGATGAAGTGACAGGACGTCTGCTGCGCGTGTGTCTCAGCCGCACACAACCCAGGAGCAGTCGGCGGCCTTTAGAGGCGGCGGACATACGCTGGGGAGCGACGAGGTCGAGAGCACGTTCGTGCCTGATCCCGATGCACAGCCAGGTGATCAAAACCGTTTCGTCCCCGTGCGATTGGTTCACACAACTCGTATTAGACGAGGAAGAAGCCGCTCAGCGCAACATTACGTTTTGGCGCAACGGATTCAGCATCGAAGGGGGCGAGTTTTACGGCTACGCGGATCCCGAGAACGAGCGGTTGCTCGCGGAGATCAACACGGGGCGTGCGCCGATGTCGGTGCTGAACGTCCGACCTGGCCAGCCGGTCGAGGTGATCGTGTCAAAGCGGACCAACGAGGACTATGTGCCCGAGAAGCGGGCATTTGAGGGAAGTGGGAACCGGCTTGGGTCGCCTGTGCCGGCGGTGACCAGCATGCCGGGGTCATTCCCCGCTGGAGCGGGCGTGCCGCCGAGTCGGGTGGAGAGGGCGAGCGTGACGACGCTGTTTGAGGTGGATCGGACGCAGCCGACGACGACGGTACAGATCCGGCTGGCAGACGGGACGCGGATGCCATGCCGGATGAACCTCACACACACGGTCGGGGACATTCGCAACTTTATCAATGCGTAGGCCGTCTGGTCGTCGTGGCGAGCTGGTGCTGACGCGCAGACAGGTCGCGTCCAGAGAACCTGACGCGAGGGTACACGATTGGGACGACGTTCCCGAACCGCACGCTGGAGGACAACGGCGAGACGGTCGAGGCGGCGGGGCTGGCGAACAGCGTGGTGGTGCAGCGGTGGGCGTAGTAGACCAGGAAAGGGAACTTGTTCGCACGGATGTCGTAGGGCCATCAAGTAGCGCGACCGACCTCTTTCTTCTTTTCTTTTTTTTCCTGAGCAACGATGGCGCCGTTGACCAAGCCCGAAGCGGTGCTGAAGCAGGCGGAGGGACTCGTCTCGGTCGGACAGACGCATGCCGCGCTGCAGTCCCTCACGGAAATGTTCACCTCGAAGCGGTTCAGGTCGACCCCCCTCCCCGCCCTCGAGCCCATCCTCCTCCGCTTCGTCGAGCTCTGCGTCGACATGCGCAAGGGGAGAACAGCAAAGGAGGGCCTCATGCAGTACAAGAACATCGCACAAAACACAAACGTCGCCTCCATCGAGGTTGTCATCCAAAAGTTCCTCGCCCTCGCAGACGCCAAGGTGCAGCTCGCCCAGGAAAAGGCAGACAAGGCCGTCGCAGTCGACGTCGACGATCTCGAGGCCAGCGAAACACCAGAGAGCATCCTTCTCGGCGCAGTCAGCGGTGATCAGAGCAAAGATCGCACGGACAGAGCACTCGTCACCCCCTGGCTCAAGTTCCTCTGGGAGAGCTACCGCACATCGCTCGAGACCCTCAAGAACAATGCACGATTAGAGACCATATACCAGGTGGGCGCCATAGATCCTGATCGTCCCCCCACAACCTAACCGTCCGATCCTGCTCCATCAGCAAGTCGCACAGCAGGCCTTCCGCTTCTGTCTCAAGCACCAGCGCAAGGTCGAGTTTCGCCGTCTGTGCGAGACGCTCCGTCTCCACCTCTCCAACGTCGCAAAATATGCACACCAGGCCCACGCCATCAACCTCTCCGACCCAGAGATCCTCCAGCACCATCTCGATACCCGCTTCGCTCAGCTCAACACCTCCGTCGAGCTCGAACTCTGGCAAGAGGCCTTCCGTTCCGTCGAAGACGTCCACAACCTCCTTACCATGGCGAAAAAGGCCCCTCGTCCCGCCATGATGGCAAACTACTACGAAAAGCTCACAAAGATATTCCTTACCAGCGGAAACTCGCTTTACCACGCCGCTGCCTGGGGTCGCTACTACGCCGTCGTCACCAGCATAGGCGGCAAGTCCGACGAGGAGATGAGCCGTCTCGCGGGCCAGGTGCTTGTCAGCGCTCTCGCCGTGCCCGTTGGCCAGCAGGGCGACGAAGACGAAGGGCGGTCCAAGAGCACACGACTCACTGCCCTACTTGGCCTCACCAAGGCACCCACCCGCGCCGGTCTCTTAAAAGATGCCGTGAGTGACATTCCTTCTTGGTGTCCCTGCACCGACCATGATTTAGCTCTCGAGAGACGTCCTCCGCCTCTCTCCGGCCCCGATCAAGACCCTCTACAACCTCCTCGAGGCCTCCTTCAACCCCCTCACCCTTTGTGCGTCCACTGCACCGGTGCTCTCCTCCCTCTGTGCCAGCGACACGCCCTATGCAGGCTACCGCCCCCTCCTCTCACGCGCTCTCCTTTCTCGTCTCCTCTCCCAGCTCTCCCAGGTCTACAGTACGCTGAGAGTGAGTGCCCTCCTCGAACTCGTCCTGCCCCTCGACGACTTTAGCCCCGAACAAGTCGAGGCCTATCTCATGGGCTGTGCCCGCCGTGGCGAGCTCCGCATCCTCGTCGATCACGCCACAGAGACCATCTCCTTTATCGACGAGCCCTTTTCCCACCCTGATGAGCATAGCGCCGCAGGTCCGAGCACGACCTCGCCGCGCGACACACCTATCCAGCCCTCGTCAGCCGAGCTCATGCGCACCCGTCTGGGCACGCTCGCGACGGCGCTTCAACATGCCGTGAGCATCATCGACCCTGCCCCGACGCTCTCCCCGGAGGAAGAGGCTGCTCGCCAAGCTGCCCAGTTCACTGAGCTCGTTGCAGCCGCCAACGCCGAACGTCGTGCGCTCTCCCTGCGAAGAGCGCTTGTCGCACGCCGCAGGGAGCTCCTTTCTGAACTGAGTGTGCGCAAGGAGAAGGAAGAAGCCTCCCGCCGCGCAGAGCTCACGCGTGCCAAGAAGCTCGTCGAAGAGCAAAAAGAAAAAGAGGACGCCAAGAAGAAGGAGATCGAACGTGCACGGCGCGAGATCGAGACGATCCGCACAGAGGAGGCCAAGAAGCTCGCGCAGGACCTTATGAAGCGCGGCGGTCTCAAGGTATCCATCACGGTTCGTGTCCGAGCCAGGTGTTTTCGTTGCACCGTTCGTCTGACCTCCTGATTTCCTAATTGTAGGATATGGGAGACTTGAGCAAGGACCGACTGATGCGTCTCCAAGTCGAGCAGCTCGAAAAGGAAAAGAAGGATTTGAACGAGCGCCTCCGCATCGCCGCCAAACGGATCGACCACATCGAGCGCGCGTACCGCAAAGAGGAGCGGCCGCTGCTCGCTCAGGACTATGCGGATCAACAGGCCGCCGACCGCGCCACGTTTGAAGCGTTGCAAAAAGCCCGAATCGAGAATAGCGCAGGAGCTCACAAGCAGGCGCTCGCGACCAAGAAACGGCTGGGTCGGATGCAGGATGAGTACAGGACACATCGGGAGACGTTACTCGCCATGCGCTCGGAGGAATATGAGCGCCGAAAAGCGACCGCACAGAAGAAGCTAGAGGAGGAAAAGGAGAAGCGGCGCATGGCGCGCGCAGCGCAAAAAGAGGAAGAGAGGAGGCAGCGCGAAGAGGCGGAGGCTGTGGCGCGCAGGGAAGAAGAGGAACGTCTCAGAGCTGAAGCCGGTGCGTGTACCGCCCATTTACTCTGCGTGTATACGCGAATTGACGAGGGCGAGGCAGAACGGCGCGCAGTAGAAGAGGCCGAGGCAGTGAGGAAACGAGAGGAGGAAGAACGCATCGCGGAACAGCGTCGACAGCGCGAGCAGGAGCGTGCCGCTACGCTCGAGGAGGCACGCAGAAGGTCGCAGCGTGAGCAGGAGGCGGAGGAACGCGCACGGGCCCGGGCGCAGGCTAGGACGACATCAGTGCCCGATGCTTGGCGGCGTGGACAGGCCCCCGCACAGGCCCCAAGTCCGGCACCCACACCGTCGCCCGCGGCACCATCAGGCCCACCGAAGATTGGAAATGCGTCAGGTGGATGGCGCCTGCGTGAGGCCGAAAAGGAGAGACAGGCAGCAGGGTTACCTGCTCCGATGTCATCACCCGCAGCGTCGACCCCCGCACCGCTGTCTGAGAGCAAAAAGGATCTGGATGGATTCGAGACGGTGCCAGAGAAAAGGCCGTGGCGGTCCAAGCGGCTCCAAAACCAGACCTAGACGAGAGACGGGCGGACGTATTCCTTCTGTTCGTTCTTTGGGGTGCACGGCGTGACGACGTGTGCATCCTCTTCATGTTGTTTGTATGCGATTTTCGTTTGCTTCGTTTTCTTTTCCGATTCGATACCATACCACTGTGGGCTATTGCGTTGTAGCAAGTACAGGTGTAGCTATAGTGCTCATCGTCGGAAATATCTGTCAACTATCTTAATGCTGCCCCTAGATCTCTCTGACCATACTCGTAAGCACTTCTCCCCGTACCGAGAACTCATTCCCGACTGGCATCGTGCGCGCAATGGGAGCACACCTTGCGGTCTCTTCCGCTTATAATAAATAGGGTGTACTACTTTTGGGCTATATCTAAACCATCCCAACACGTCTGGCCAACCTGCGTCATGCAGAAATCTAGTAATGCGTTTTCAAGCGTCGACGTCTTCTTCCGTTTGTAGCAGCCGCATTTCTGCAGGCGTGGCACAAGGCATAAGAGAACGGTCCGGGCCGACTATCGCAGAGCTTCACGCACCTTCGGAACGTCGCCTCGTCAGGGAGTGCACAACGTCCTGGTCCAGCAGATCATCCCGACTCCCCGTCCTAAAGGCAGAAGAGATAAAGGAAGCATGAGAGATCCGAGTCACCGCTCCAAAGAGAAACACTTAGGCATACAGTTCCCTCGCCGCCGACTCGGGCGACGACGCCAAAATCAGCGGGGAAGACGTGCGGCTCGTAGGATTGTGCTCTACATCCCATACTTCTTCTCCCTTGTCCACATCGCTCTGAGTGTACGCAATGTCACTTGGAACCGCCGTCCTTGGCGGGTCGTCCAGGGTCGGCCAACTCCCTAAACCCCACGTCGTCAATTCAGGTGCTGACAACCGGTATAAAACGAAGAGAGGACACACCTTTGTTCCTCCCGGGAGTACCATCACGTTTTAAAAGGTACCTCCGACGAACGATCTTCATCCGCAGGTGAGACCGTACCCTGTCCAACGCCACGAGATCCGCCACCAGCCTCAGTATCTCTTCTCTCACCTCGAGCTCTTTTAACCTGGCATGTCGAGAACCGTGGGCCGTCAGCTCAGCTCGTCAGCTCAGTACGGGGAAAATGAAAACACAGACTCACCCCAGCGCCTCCCGATCATCAATCAGCGTGTGGTGCGCAAGCAGTACAAGCATCTCCGTGAACGTGATCCCCCGATTGCCTGTTCGATAACACATCAAGTTCGCCTCGTGATAAATCTGGGTGTACACCATGCGCCGCTTCCGGATCGCCTCATAGTCGATCTTTTTGAGCTCCCTGTTCAACTTGCGTAGACTAACCCCCCCCGTTGCGTTGTCCTTCCTCGACTTGTCTTGGCAAGCAGCCAGGATGGACGCTGTGGAATGCTGGGATGGATAGATGCGCACTTCGAAGATGCCATCGAGTTTCTACACGCAACGATGAGCGGTGGATCACAAGGCGATTCGGGGACGGCGCACAGCAAGGAAAGGAGCGAGCTTTCGACGTTCCAACAGACCATTTTCCGAATTCGAGAACTGGGCCCAAGCTTTTTTGAACGCGCGCGTCTCATGACGGGTGATCGACTTCAAGGCACCACCAGTGGACTGAAACACGTATGAAAAACTCTCCACGACCACACCAGTGAAGAGGTTGAGGAAGATGTACTGGCATCAAAGGTCAATCGCGCAGGACATGAGTGCGGTATGATGAATGCCTTACCATGCTGAGCAAGTTCCACGCGATGAACAACGCGAATGCCCAGGCAGTACTACCACAATCCGTCTGATAGACACCTGAAGAGACTTGGGTGCAGCGCGGGTATGTGAGGGCGCTACGTATGGTCGTGAGCGCCAGCCGAGATTACGCTCAAATGGGTGACTTACTAGTCATGCATGAACTGATTCCATCCCTCTCTACTGCGAATAAGCTTGACACCCGGTCAATTACTGGCGCAACCACTCACCCAGTACTCAAGGACACCAGCATAAGGAGTGTCGATCCCATCGTTTGGTAGTTCTGATAGCTAGTCTCTGCAGAGTACCACTTTGTTAATCCGAACACCTCCACGTACATGATGGCGAAGAACAGAAAGAGTGTCAACCATAAACCGAGTAGGTTCAAAATCACAGGCAGACTGGCACTGTAGCAAAGTCTCGTCATGAGAATGCGTCTCAAACGAGAGAGAAGACACTTACGTGCCCGTCTTGAAGAGCTGGTTCAGAGAGCCTAGCCTCTGAACAAGCTTAAACGTCATGCTGACCAAAAACAGCTTTTGTAGAAGTGCGGTGGAAAAATCATTAGGATAGAAGCGTGCAAAAAGGGTCGTGGTGAAACTCCCAGATGCCACAAGGAGGTCAAAGAGATTCCAGCCATTGGCACGGAAAGAACTCCACCCAAGTCCATATAGTCGAATGACTGTATCCACCACATAGACCAGGGAAATTATCAACGAAACTATGTCTAGATAACCCTTGTCAGCGACCCTGGAATGGAAACCCACCAGCAACTCACTATGCCAATCGTTAGCGGTGCCTGCCGAGAATGCTTGTGTCCTATAGCAATGACATTAATGCGATTCAACAGATAGGTATGTGAGCGACGAGAACGAACATCAAGACGAGTATCTGAATCACAAACAGAACGGTCATCATTCGCGTCCAAAACCCGTGCTTGTGAATGGCGCGATCATAGCACCAAGCGCGAAACAGAGAAGTAGGCTTGACTTTAGGTCTCTTTGAAGGCTTCAGTCGCTTGATGAGCTTCTGGAGATCAATCCACTCTCGCTGTACCTCAGTAAGATATGCAGAACCAGTCCGTGAAGCGAAATTCCCGATAATGACACTAAATCGGCCCTAAGTTCGGGAGCATACACAAAGCAATAAAGGACACTCTTACCTGACAAACAAGGTCAAGACAACGACAGCTCCCAGTAAATTATATACCACGAAAAAGATCGCATTGACTTGTGAAGCATTTGTCTGTGGTTGTTGTCCTTTCCCGGTGATGCTCATCGCAACCGACATGACATCTACCCATCCCGTCTGGGATACGATTTCAAACAGGATGAGCAACGAAGAAGGAAAACTGTCGAACGAAAATGTGGTCGATGGCGATGGATTATCCCAAACACGCGGTACCAGGAACCCAAAGTTATTTTCGTGGATCATGTTGACATACTCGTTTGTACAGTCCGCCATACCCTTGACTCCTGGGTCGTTGCATTGGTTCAACAATCCAGCAAAGATATTTGTACCCCAGACGCTGAAAGGGATGAGATATAGCATGGCAAGAACTGCGGCATCGAGAATGCGTATGAAGCCAGCCAGAATCAGGTCCTCGAAGGTACTCCGCATCTTGTCAATCAACGTCATGAATCGGAGTGCCTGTAGTGCCTTTAAGGCACGGATAAATCGACTAAGGCCACTCATGAAAACCAGTGTGAACGTGACGTTCACGAGGACCCCGGTCATGATGACGAAGTCGAGGATATTCCAGATGCTCCGGATGTAGGCGTTTGGAGTGAAAAGGAAGCCGTCTGCGATAATCTTGGTCAAGAATTCGACGACCAGTATTAGACCGAAGGTGGAATCTGTGACATGGAACCAAGCAGCCCTCGTTGGACCGTGTTGGATGTAGTAATTACGCCGGTAGAAGGGTGTTGCAATCGCTTCGGTGACGACACTTCCGAGAACGGCCAAGAAGATGGTAAGCTGAAATAAGGTGTGGGCAACATCTGAGGGTGGCGTGCCAAATATCCGTTTTCCGCCACTTGGGCGAACGAGCTTCTGACAGAGACGACGAAGTGGATTCGTTTGAGGGAAAATCCAGAATGTCTTGTCGTAAGTTGGATGCCTCCGAATTAAGTTGATAGTTTCAGCTATGCGGATATCTTCGGAATCATCGGGAATAGATGGGACTCTTTTCAAACTTGCCAATACGTCACTAAGAGTGGGGGTGAACGAGAAAATTCATCAGATTGGTGAATAGTGTTCCTCACATGTACCTGTCGGTTTCTTGCTCAACTGGGTCCTCCGGTCCTCTTGATTCAGAAAGTGCTCGGTGTAATTCGCGAAGTGGAATATCATCTGTTTTCTCGTTACCAGCGAAGAGTCCGTGGAGTAGACTGAATGAACTCTGTCGTAGGTGATGCGACTTGCTACGAATACTCGAAGCACGTTCCTGAAGCGGTATTAGTAGCTACGCAGAAACGAAATTAAAAAACCGACTTGGTGCAACTCGTGATACACTGGAGGTACATCACAGTGAACCAACGTTTCCGTCTCAACCGGAATCAAGGCGGAAGACCGAGTTTCAGGGTTTACTGCCGTTGACTTCCACCTGAACCATAGATAGGGATTCAGCATTTTTGTCCAACGACTGCCAGCCGTTGAGGAATGTTGTTCTGCCTGTTTCGCCCTCTTAGCCTCCTCTGCCACCTCGAAATTTTCGTTGATGACAGCGATGAACATCTGCATTACAATAACTAGTCAACCGTCGGTGTCAGTCGAGCACGGTCCCTTTAAAACTAGAAAAATGAACCCACAATTCGAAAAGAGGAGCCAACAGCACAGAAACGTGCACACGACGATCGCTTGACCAAGGTTCAGTTCTGCATCCGTCACATCATACAACAATGCGGTCCAGTTCTCTCCAGAAAGTAGTTGGTATACGCCTAAAAAGGAGTTGAACAGTTGACCAAAGTTCAACGTGGTTGTGCCGGGCATGTCCCCTTGGATGAGTTGAATGCCGAACAGAGCAGCAAGGAAAGTGATAAGGACCACGAACAAGGTCATGTTCACAAGACCATACATGTTCCCAAACACAGTGAGCTAGTGTGGTACTGCTCAACACATCGAAAGAAAATGGTGGAACGGAAGTCATACCATCAAGGGCTTCATACGTGGTACCACCAGTAACACACGGAAGAATCTCGCCAGTTGGAAGACCGTCAACCATGGATAGACACTCGAATTGTAGATGACGGGAATTTGAATGATGCTACACCCAATAGCGACGACCAAGTCCAACAAGTTGTTGCCACGCAAGAAAAAGTTCCTCCATACAGGGAATTCGACAGCGATACGAACGACAATCTCGACGTCGAATGCAAGGGAGATTGCGAATTCGGTTATGTCGATGATCTTCCGGTGCATCGCACTCATGCCAGCGGTGGCAGTTGCTTGTACCACAAGGGAAGCAAAGGCTAGGAGCACCCAGAACCAGTTGGTGTACGACCACCAGACCTTGAGACGATTCTGACTGACGCGGCGTCCAGTCACTGTGGACCAGCCATTTTCGGACTCCTCTACGACCTGTCCGAGTCTGCAAGTCTTTAAGTGCGGATTACATGATAGCTGAGATAAGAGACGCACGGCGCCGCTCCAAAAGCGCTTCTCTTGGTACCAGCACGAATTGCAGAGAATGAGTTGGTAATTACGGCGACCAACAAGTTGAATAACCAAAAGTTTAGAACCAAAACTCCGAGAATGAAGAAGATGGAAGCAACAACGTATTCGGATGCCATAACTTGGTACATGATCCGCGCCCACTGACATAATTACACAAGTATTCCAGGTCAGACATCATTTACGGTTGAGGGACGAGACACTCACGGTGCTTGCTGATGCAAGTACAACTATCTGAAGGGCCGCATAGTATACGGTGTCAAAACTTTGCACTCCACTGAAGGGATTCTCTCCTTCCTACATTATGGTAAGTATAGTGTACACAGAGCAACAATGAGTCGATGTACCTGACAGACTTGTCCCAATGGGCAAATGAAGCCTTTTGTGGTGCTTCCAGGAGTCCCGTCGGCGTGTAGATAAGGGGAAGGGGCCAGAGTTGTCGCATTAATGTGTCCTCCACACATTTGGTCCAGGCGCGTGGAATCAGTACCAAGTACAGGCAAAAGAGTGCAGCTACGACGTAGCGAGCCTTTGAACGATTGTACGCCAATAACCCTGGTTCATCATAGCTAGGTGGTCAGTCACATGAGATACGATGAAAGACTCACGAAAATAACACCATAGCGAAAATGATAAAGTATATCACGTTCGCTAACAAAGGACGGGCAATCTTGAGGGAACGCATGATCGTCTGCGAGGTGGTATGGGCAACGTTGAAGCAAAATAGAGGAGTCATGTCACTCACGGTTGTACCATTCGTGATGGCTAACAGTCTGGCTGTCCTCAGGACACTTAACGCCCTAAATATTCCAATATGGTGGGTTCCCCGTTCGAGGCCCGCAGTCGCTAACGCGAACGATGTCCAAAAACCGACCACAGCAAGGAAATCAATCCTTCCCCAGCCTTGCCGCAGATAGGGAATATTTCGCTCTATTTTGCTCCTGGTCACTTCCGTGTCCAGTTTGAAAGGAAGGGAGATGAAACCATCATGACGGGAATCAAGAATATCGGATTTCATCACACGAGATAGAAACGTGGCAGGCTCCGGGTCTTTCTGACCATTTTGATCACGTGAAGTGGAGGAGAGCGGGGGTATGCTAGGAGGTTCTGGACCAGATGAAGGTGTACGAGCATGCGAGGATAGTGATATTGAGAATGGCTTCGCCACGTTGTCGTAAACTCTTCTGAACGTATATCCCCGTGCCAATGAACCAGAACGCCTCAGGGGAGCACTGACATTGCCCTCCGAAGTTGGATGCGTAGACATGGTGCGAGACAATTGAGAGAATGAGAATAAAGACGAAATCCGTATTTCCGGGTCTAGAAGCAACCCAGAGAGACATATTCGACCCAAGGCCTCAACGCTATTGCATATTAGAGACGACGTATAATATTCAAGACAAGACATACGTGAATAATATGAAGAGGACGAAGATGACATAGTCTTCCCAGGCATGGAAGTATCCTTTAACGGTAATGGGAGCCTTGGATGCAGGTAACAACAAGGTCCGGGAAGCCTGGACCACCAACGAAACCGCATTGAGGATGATTAGAATGAGTATCGTCGGTTGGGTGTACCTAGTTGTGACTTTAGTACTTGGAAGCCAAGCCTACGACGCACATACGGATGGATGAGCAACTTGTACAGCCCCACACGGAAGGGATTCGTTGGTCCTAAGATGCCAAGAACCCAGCCACGCAGTTGTGGGAGTTGTCGTGCTGAAGAGGCAATCTTAGTTGCGAAAACCAAGTCGGCATCGGAAAGTTCATCCTGTTCCTGTAGAGGGACATAGGGACCATCTCCTCGAATACTTGTGGCGCGCAACGATGCACGACGGAAAAAGTCTCTGATGGTGCGGTTCAGAGGTGGAGATGTGGTATATTGTCGTCTACCCCGCGTTGTGAAGCTAGCAGAGTGTTCCGGGTCTACATCGACACCTTTTGTCCAATCAGCATCCGTCATGGACGGGGCCTGGGCAGTGAGATGCGTTCGATCATCATCACCATCATCGGCACCCCCGTCATCTTCATCCTGTGCTGCATCACTGGCTTCTGGTTCCAACGTCGAGAGCATGGAAGCAGTTGGAAACGCGTCTGAGAAAGATGGATCCTCTTCGAGATTAGACGGTCGTGGTTCGTGTAGTCCGTGTTCAGCATTGTTCCAGGTCAGGCGCTGGTGGGTGTCTGATGGCCGCAACGCAGACGACGGCGGGACGGCTAGTCCGGTGCCAGCCTGAGAGACGCCCACTGCGAAAGAAGAGCTGTTGAAGGGACGCCTAGTGTCGTGGGGGAGGCCCGCATTGGCATCCATGGTAGGGAAGATGTTGTGGTGCCAGGTTCAAGGGCCTTTGTTTATATGAAAGAACTGACAGCTAGCGTCACTCACGAAGCATGCGTTAGAATGTCAGACAGCATCGCCTTGGAGAGCGTGGATTTGAGACGTTTGCCAACTGTCGCGTCAAATCCACGCGTCGGTTAGTGCTGCTCGGCTAACTCATCGAATTGCGGTTGGTTCGATTGTCAACCGGAGTGCACCACCCAACACATGGACAGTGACTTGTCTCTCTGTGCCATCTTCACAGTGAGTGGACACTCGCAAGGAACCTACGAGATCAAACCTGGTGCTAGGAACCGCCTCGTCCTGCTAGTCCACCTCCCACCTTGTTTACCTTTTCGCGTGGACCTGGACAGACTGATGTCTCCGTCAGACTCGTGGGATCTCATCCTCTCTGGGGACACCACTTGTGAGATTTCACGAGTACAATCCCCCACAAGCGAATGTGTAATGGTGACCCTTCAGGTGGAATGCTGCAGTCGCCTTTGCTTCTTACCTAGACTCGCACGATGAGTTGATCAGAAATAAACTTGTATTGGAACTCGGGGCGGGCGGTGGCTTGCCCGGCATCGTAGCCGTTCAAAATGGCGCGACGAAAGTAAGTGATCGACCGTCCTTGGTTCATCGCTAATCAGGCTGCAGGTCGTTCTGACAGACTACCCCGATGAACCCTTGATCGAGAACCTTGCCTATAATGTTCAGCAGAACATACTTCAAGAACAGATAAGCAGAGTGACAACGCAGGTAATTTGTCCGTAATCCACTGCAACCAAAATCCACAACCATTCTTATTAGGGTTACATCTGGGGAAAGCCTGTGGACACTCTCGTCGCCGCCCTGCCCCAAGACAGAGAATCATGCAGGGGATTCGACTTGATTATCCTCTCTGATCTCATATTCAACCACTCTCAGGTACATATGCTACTCTTGACCACTCCTCTTAACTCACACCAACTAGCACGAAGCACTGCTTACTTCTTGCGAGGGGTGCCTTGCACCCGTATCTAAGTGTGACGATGCCATGTCACTCCCCAATCCATCTCCATGTGTCCTTGTGTTCTATACACATCATCGCCCCCATCTCGCTCACCGCGATCTTGAATTTTTTACTTTAGCTCGCTGCAGGGGTTGGAAATGTGAAGAGATTTACACTCAAAAGTATCCAGTAGGTCGAATGTTTGACTTATCGCCCGTACTGACATTGACTACTCCTAGCCCATGTTCCCCGAGGATCCTGGGGACGTGGAAGTCCGCTCTACAGTCCATGGCTGGAGAATGACACGAAGTTAATCCATCGAGATTTCCACATGACTGCAAATAGATCAATTTCGCTATCTTCGGCTGACGATCAAGTTACGGAGCACGCACCATGAGGACTCTTACAAAACTAGCATTCTCCGCTAGCCCACTGAAAACTTCTGCGACACTTGAGTTGCCATTCTGCACACCAGTGATACTACTAGGTCAACACCGACAGAATCGGGGGAAGCCATTGCAGGGACATCAAAAAACTAATCGCTCTTGTTGATCCCCTCTAGTGCCACTAGCGAATGTGCTTGGTTGCGCGACCGGATCTGCCTACCTTGGATTGACAGGCTCTCAAGGCAGGACTAGATTTCCGTTGCTAATGTATCCAATCATCAGACGTCAGCGATTGTGCACACTCACCCGACCTTTGGTTTACGCCCCGGTAGCCATCAGACTTTTTGCTGTGGGCACATCTTGAGAGGGATATCTCTCTGAGGCAGTGCCCGAGGGCGGAGGCGTCGCAGCTCGATTATACAGAGTGGGAGGCTATGCTATGCGCTTGGCGGCTCAAATTGTTAGCAAGTGCTTGCCTGCGCCTCCCCCCAAGTCTCACTCGTTGTCCCTTTTTTTCACCGCAGTTGTAGCGCCAAAATTCGTGCGACCTCTGGATTATCATCGTATACACTAGTAATACTACGAAACGAACAACAGAATGAGTCACGCGAAGCATGTCCATCATACAAACTCGAGCAAGAAAAATCCTTTGTGCAATTGATGATACAACGAGATAATCACCCGTGTCGATCCCTCAAGTACCGCTAGCGGGGACGGTAGATTGCGCGACAGGGTCCGCCTGTTTCTGGTCGACAGGCGCTGGTTGCGGGGGTTGATCCTCGCCACTAGCATATTTCTGTTCAGCAGATGGCGGCGGATACCCACTCGTCTTTTGGTTGCTACCCTGATCACCGCCTGATTTGCCCTCTGCAGATGCTGGCGGCGGCGCGTATCCAGCCTTTTGGTCGACAGAGGCCTGAGCACCGCCAGCAGGATACTGCCCGGGGGGCGGGCCCATAGGCGGAGGCGGCGGAGCACGACTGTAGTACGAAGCGGACGGAGGCCTCACCGGCTGGGCGCTAGTGGGGGCATACTCACCCATGCCAGCATCTAATATCCAACAGTCGACGTGTCAGGAGACGTGGTTTACAGCGAGGCAACGTGGGGGAGCTCACATGTCCAGTTTTTATAACCATATCTCTCGTTGGCCTCGGTCCGTCTGAGAATGAGCCAAAATGCATGCTAGCCGGGGAATTCAACTCTCGGCACTTTTAGGGAACATAACGCGGGCTTACGAGGCATCCAGGCAAGTATCCTAGGCTATGAAGGTGGAGCGGTCGATCAGGACATAGAGTCGGAAAATGTAGAAACCTACATTGTCAATAGGATGTTCAGGCAAAGGTCAGCACCGCATCCGGCGACGAACGCAACAGCTGCGGGAGGGAAGATGAAAGCAAGCTAGCATGACGATGAGAATATGATATCAGAGTAGGAAGAACCTACAATCAAAAGTAGAAAAGCGTCGGCCTCGCCTGCCATGGTCTGAGAACTAGGAGATTCAGAGAAAGGAGAGTGAATGATGTCATTCTGCGACACATCTAGGTTTAGAAAGTAGATCACATATGTATTCCGGGAGCGCCAGTAACGTAGTAGAATAAGAGGTAAAAAAACAAACGCGAAACGAACGACACAGGTGGTTAAATAACCTCTGACCCACGCATCCATATTAAATAGAAAAGAAGGGTTGGTCTGGATTTTGCGTGTGCTGCTGCTGGAGAGCAAATGGGTTGTTTGTACTAACCCCCGTCTTCTGCGAAGCGATACGGCCAGCCTGTGTTTGGCCGTACCGCAGAGCACCCACGTTTCCAAAGGTATCCTGGCCATCGTCACGATTCGCAAATAGATTCGCAAGGTGAGCATGTTCCTGGTCTGTACGTGTCGGCCCTCTTCCTGCCCCGACTGAGTATGAGGAACTCTCTTGCTTTGATTGAGAGCTCGAAGAAGTCGGCGCAGGCGAAGGCGCGGAGCTATACGATGGTGCCGTCGAATTGGCGTAAGTTCCCTGGAGATTGAATGACGGGCCGGAGCTAGCTCCGTTGACCAGGGGAGGTGAAGTATGGGACACAGGTGATGGCGAAAAGGCAGGTGCAAACGGATTGTTTGAACTGCAGATGGTAAAGGTCAGCGACGTAGGTAACGAACTTGAGAGTGTGTTAAACGGACCCAAATCCAGTAGGTTGAGAAAATAGCTGCTGCGTCTGCTGTTGCGCCTGCAGGGCTTGTTGTTGACGGAACCATTCTTCTTGCTGTTGCTGTTGCTGTTGCTGTTGCTGTTGCTGTTGCAATGCCTGCGCCTGTGCCTGTGCCTGTTGCTGAGCCTGTAGCTCCTGCTGCTGACGCATCCACTCTTGCTGCTGCCTCAGATATTCTGCCTATGGTCGAATAAGCACATCGACTCCGCGATCAATCATATCGCAAAAGACGTACCTGCATCGCTTCCTGTTGTGCCTGTTGTTGGTAGGGATTGAAAGACGTGAATTGGGGTTGCATTGTGTATTGAGGTTGGATGGTAAACTGGGGTTGGAGACCAGTTCCGTATGACGAAGGGTCAGCGAATGGGAAGGGATTATTTGAACCATTCGCGGGAGACGATCTACGCCATCGACGGAACGTTTAATATAGGTATCCCTCACTACGGAGAGCACGTACAGCTGGGCTTGATCATCAAACAATGCGGCAGCGTTTGAGTCCTCAACTGCCTTGTTTCGCTTGGCCTCCTCTTCTTCACTCAGTCTAATGGCACGTTGAAGGTCGTTCTCTTCTGCTTGTCGAGCCTGCTCCTCCGCGTGCGTCTGCTTCGATGCCTCGATGGCACGTCTGAGTTCCTCATCGTCCCGTTCGTTCGTTCGGTTTCTCGTAGGTGCAGCAGTAGCAGCAGTAGCAGCAGTAGCAGCAGCAGAAGTACTTCTTCTTCCTCCGAGCTCTTCCTCCTCTTCCATGCCCGGTTGGCCTCTGATCATACGATCACGCATCGAAGCCCGGTTCTTCCGCTCTTCCCGAAGGCGACCAGCGTCGCTTAAAAGATTAGAAATATCCTTTGCCTTTTGCCGCACGTTGGCACCACAGTCCTTCCCATCCTCGTCCACATACTGGAATTCTTTGAGCGTCTTGATGATGTACAGGTTGTCCTTGAAGTAGAGCACAACGTTTTCCGACCCCGCGTGCAAGAGGTAGTCAAGAACGGTCAGAGACTGCAAAACGTCTCAGCCCACAAACGAACGCCAGGATCGGCGAAGAGTACCGGTGCACAACACTCACCTTGAACACATGTCTCCAATTCTTACCCTTGTCATTCAATCGCTTATCGAGCATCTCCATGATTTCAACAAAGTCATTCCTGTGTAAAAAAAAAAAAAAGGAACAAGGTTCAGCTCCGTGACGACGCCTTCCCAGCGTTGGTGTATGCAAGAGCACGCACTGATTATAGCTTAACTGCGCAATCTCATTCATCTGTGTACCCGAGGGTCCCCATGGATCGTTCGACGTGGCATCCCGAACTTTAGCCTGTGTATCTGAATAACCCTTAGTATAATTCTTAGCAACCCGCAAAGCGCCCTTTCCAAAGTGTTGCAACGACATCGCAATAACGATGAGATGTGGAGTGCTGCCGAAGAGGTATTAGTAGAGATGCAAATATACGTTTATGGGGTTGCGTTGCGAACAGAGCCAGTGCTTGAGCTGCGGGGTGCACGAAAATTCACCCTTATGGTAATACACGGATATGGTAAGTCGGATCACGCCGATGGTGAAGCGGTTATCATGCTTGCCTTCCAAGCAAGCGGCAGGGGTTCGACTCCCCTTCGGCGTATTTGATTTTTTTTCCTTTCCTCACCTACTTGCCATTCTTTATTCCAGCGGGCTCGCCAAAATCCCGCTGCAGTCCCAGAGTCATGCGCCCTGGCACCGAGTTACCCCCTTTCAATGTGTACATGTTCATCACCGAATCCCAGGTGGCGTGTCGCAATTCGAACAACCCACGAGAGAACAACACTGTTCTACCCACCTCACGACTGGTGCTCGAGATCCCTCCACACAAGAGCCTTGACAGTCTCCCGGGCCGTGGTCGAATAGGTCACCTCCGAGCTCTGGGTCTGAGGCCTGACTCTAATCCTGGCGGCAATCATCTTGGTTGGGATGCAACGCAAGTCCCAAGATATAACCGCCGGAAATGCAGCATCTCGACGGCGTCGCATAACTCGTAACCGGTCAGCAATACAGCAGACCATCGACATGTACTTTTATCATTGGTCCTGCTTGGCAGTGGATGGGCCAGTGCCCAGTTTCTAAATATAACCTACTAAACACTGCCTCGAGCAGCAGCTGTGTAATACCATTTTATTATGTAGAGCGCGTAAGGACTGCAAGGAAGGAGATCGATCACCTTCGCAAGGTTATGTATGCAAGGTGCAAAGATGGGCGTTCAGAGCGGCAACGCACAAGAAATACGAGCGAGATAATAATGAAAGAGCAAGAGGCAGGTCCTCGGATGAAGCAATGAATAGATGGAGTCATATAAACAAGATAAGTTATTGCCCCGACGTTCGAAACCACGTCAGTATGAAAATGATCCCAAGAGAAGAATGCAATTAATCCCAAAAAGTTTGTCAAAAATATCCCGGACCAGGTCGAGTAGGTAAAGGAGGCAGAGGAGGAACTTCGTGACTACCCCAGTAGTGGCTTCCAGCAATTACAACTTCGTCCCCATTCTCGTCCAGTTCGCCATGCTCGACGAGGTACATCGTTCGCCTGCCGGCGGTCTTGTCATCGGAAGGATACATAGATGCATCGTCGTCTTCCTCGACAGTGTTCTTCGGAGCTGCATCGTCGACGTCGGCATCGTCATCGAAAGCAGTGACACTGTCATTCTCTCGGTGCATCGTTGAGGAGTAGACGCTCGAGCTGACATCGCTCCGGTCGGAGAAGCGCGACCTGGGATCCATCGCAGGTTTGCCGAAAGTTGACGGGATAGGCTGGCCGTAGCTTGATTCAGAATTGATGGATGCGCGTGCCGTTGGGCGGGAATATCCCGTTACATTCGCCAAATCGTAAGTCACCAGCTCCTCACTGCGTCCTGAGGCTAATGACGTATGCGATGATCGTACCGAGAGCCCAGAGGACGATTCAGAGAGTGCAGCTGTGCTTGGTGAAGGGCTCGCGGACTTGGTTGTTGACGGGACTTGCGACAATGGCACAAAGGACACAGACGAGAAATGCTCATGGAACTTTGAAGGTGACCCGATTGGCGTCCGTGGCCGTGTATTGGGGGTCGCACAAGGCGATGGAGGTAAAGGGGCATCAGGTGGGGGGTACCGGGGAGAAGGAGGTGAGCCGTGTTGAATCTTCCGTTGCAGAAAAGCGGTTGTGCCTCCTGTTGAGACGGCTATTCCGGATCGCTGTCTCCCACTAGCCTCCTTACCATTGAATTGATCACTCTCAGAAGCATTTAGAGATTCACCAAAGCGGGCATGCGACACAGTAGCAGGCAATACCCTGGGGGAAAGAAGAGGTCTGAAGGGCGATGCAGCTGTGTGCGAAGGCGGTGGTCGTGTCGGTCCCGGAGTAGTTGGCACAACGGGAATCGGACGTGTGGGGGCAGCTTTTCTAGATGGTCTAGATGGTATTACTGACAAAGGGGCTAACATCCCGTTGGGTGACGGAGATGGTGGTGGCTGAGGAAGAGGAAGAGTGGGTGGTGGGGCTGGTGGAGGGATACTGAGGTGTTGCCTCGAAGACGACGCTACAAGGGATTTCGGGACTCCAACCATAGACTGCGACGAAGTGGGTGAGGTTGCAGGAAAGGAAGTAGTTGAAAGGGGAGTGCCTGGCATGGACGGAGGAAGAGGGGATATCACGGCAGCAGAAGCAGGGGCCAATACAGTGGGAGCTGATACGGATGCAACCAGTGGCGAAGCAGGTCCTTGGGGATCAGACGACTGATCCGGTTGTCGTGGAGGCGTTGCTCGCATATGAACAGGTGGTGGACTTTTGCTCACTCGCCGCCTCGAAAGGGATGCCGGTGGACTTGTTAAAGTCAGTGTCAAGGGAGAAAAACCAGGTCGAGTTGGAGATGATGGTGCCACACGACACTCAAGTGGTTTTGGACTAGAAGGCCTTGGAAGGATGGGGACCGCAGGTACAGGAGGGATACTGTCCTCGTCTTCGTCATCACTTCCACGCACAGACTTTTTTGACCGTCTTCGGAAGAAAGCCATTGCACGAGATTTAACTTTGCCCGGGGACTTTTCCTGAGATTTATTAGAGGACACGGAAAGATAGTCGCCATCCGATGCATAGTCGCCGTCGTTTTTCCCAGTCTTGCTAGTCTCGAAAATTTTGGGTTTCGAAGCTTTGTCCTTGAATTTCTCCTTCCTTTTGCTCGGTTTTCCATTTGAAAGATACTGACCCTCGCTGGTGTAGCCTGCATCAGTAGGTACTGGACTAGGGCTGTCATGTCTAGGGTCACGGCGCAAGCCATCGTCCTGGCTGTGCGAGCGTTCATTGTCCCTGGGGAGTTTTCCCATCAAGTTACCCCTGGTCCCTGCATTATCGGCACCGTATGGGGATAGAGTAAGGGGGGAGAGCAACTGTAACTGGTCCGAGGAAAAGTCATCAAAGTGCACATGTGGGCACTCTGTGATACTTGGGTTGTGCGAATGCACCTGGATGGTCGTGACGGCGGTATTAGGAGCGATGTTGACCGGGGAATTAAGAGAGGAAGATTCATCCGAAATAGAATTGGGGCCCGAAGTGAGGGTGGGCGTTATTGCCTGCAAAATGAATTTCACATCAACAGAACGGTAGTTAAAAAGAAGGATGAGACACATACTTCGGCGACATATGGAGCAGGTTCTGACTTGACATCGAGTTTGACTTGGCTTGCTAGCTCTGGATGCAGATCCTCTGCCTCCTCTAGGAGAGGGTTATTGAAAATCCAATTGGCAACGGTCGAATTCTGGCTGAAGCCAAGCTCGAGCGCTGTCTCGAGCACGGATGCTCGAACGACATTAGAGTCGCGCTGCGCGTTCCCCGGTTTAGCTCTTGTTGGACGGCGGCAAACTTGCGGGGATTGAGACGCCATGAAAGGGGCGACGAAACGGAAAAGAGTGTGTGCAGGGCACTTGGGACAAGGTGACTTATGAGTGCGTCGCCGAGGAGAGTGGGGCGCGTTTGTGAATGATCGAGATCGATACTGGTCAAATATATGCGAGATGAACAAGTAAAAGAGCCATTCGCTGCTCGACCGAGCGTGGATGGGCTCTGGAAAGAAGAGCGGATATTGTGGGGGAAACCGGTCCCACTGAACGGCGGCAGAAAAAGAAGTGATCAGACAGGACGGAGACAATGCAGGACAAGAACGGGGGAGACTCACGAGGAAAACGTGCTGAAACTGCGAGGAGACCACCAAGGCAGAACGGGAGCAGGCAGCTGGCAGGAAGGAAGGCAGGGCGCGCTCATATTACGAGATATTTTTTCGTTTTCGTGTATAAAATAATTATTATCCCGCTGGGTCTCTGCTCCACTCGAACAAGGATACAGTATATGGAACGGGCGGTCCTTGTTCGCTTGTTTGTGATTGACACATGTCGCCCTCGCATGATTTACCAGACAGAGACCCGCCTCGTGTTCCTTCCGCTGCCACCTCTCCGACGCTGAGAGCCGTCCCAAACAGGTCTGACCGGAACTCAAAACCGCTCATTCGCAGGCTCGGTGCCGGAATTCTCCAAGACATCCGTGCCCGTGCACCCTGGTATCTGAGTGACTGGACCGATGCCTGGAATTACCGAGTGGTTCCGGCTACAACTTTGTTTATGCTTCTCATTTCTGTATCAATATCATGCTTCCGTTGTGCTTACAATCACCCACCGTCACTTGAAACACAGCCGTCACTTGAAACAAACCCATGTGAGGTGGAAAAATCCAGTACTTTCTGTCAATCACTCGTGATCAGAGCAAGATATGATAGGTTACCACAAGTTGTGATAATTTTATGTGGATGCTGCACTCTTACTCGTATTCTGATCATGTTTCTGTGATGCAAATCTGACTAATCATCTCACTTATATCTTTCAGAGTAGGATAGTCACTTCCAACATAGAGTAAGCTCCTGGGATGATGTCCATGGTGTATGATCTTGGGGATAAGAGTCACCTCTCTTGCCATGATGATGCCAGTCCTGCATGTCTGACAAGAGTATTTTTCTGTTATCATGTATCTTATCACCCCCATGTATGTGAGCAAGGATAGCCGAGGAATACTGGAACAGGCCCACAAAGAAGAGATGCAAGTTTGGCAGGAGAAAAAGGATCAAGGACAGATCTTGCCCAAGCCAAAGAGGGGAAGGCTTGAGAAAGCAAAACCCAAACCAACAATCAGGCTGAAGAAAATTGATGGTAATGGTGAAGGACACAGTTGCAGTGGGAGTGAAGATGATGATGAGTGATACATAATTGATAAACTGATAACATCGCCTAGATTATCTTTGCTTATTCATACACTACAATATACCACTTTCATACTGTTTCAAGTGATGAGATACCATGATAATGAGACGAAACTGCAAACCCTATTTTTCATAATTGTTCAAGTGCATGTACCTATCAAATGCCTTCAGTTGTGAGGACAGACACAATATAATTACATCTATGGATGTGATCCTAAAAAAACATAGGATCATAAATCCTACACTGCTTGCAATTTCAGTGTTTCAAGTGACAGTGGATGACTGTACCTCATGTGTCCACAGCATTTTGCCTGGAATTGCCTTCTCTTTAGACCTGATAGAAACCACTGGACAGTATGAGGTCTCTGATGTTCTCATGTCTTCATTCATGGCAGCATTCATATTCTCTATCTTTAGGGTGCAACCTCTAACTATTGCTGGTGTCGTGGGCATGTGGTTGTATGTTATTGGTCACATCAGCTCGTCCAATGTCATGTCCAGGTCCCATCACTGTATTTAATAAGACTGTTTATGACATCATACAAAAGCAGCCAGACACACCCAACTACCTCTCATTTGTCAGTTGGGTATACTGTACCTCTGGGCTGCCATCATCCACTGGATCACTGCCATGCTTTAACTGTGGGTCTGGCAACCCTACTTTAGCCCAGTGTCTCACTCAATGGATGTAGGGTGCAACTTTTTGAAATATGTCATGCTCTTCTCCTGTGATACCTTTAGTTTCTATGTCTTGTGGGTGTACCTTCAGTATGGCATACAGGTCATTACCTGCCAGTTCAACAAAACTACTGATGGCACATTCATTGCCATCATATTGGCACTCCTAATGCTCATGACCTTCTTCCTTTTCCAAGCACTCTCAAAGACACTCTATTTCCACTGGGTTGTCCATGTTTTCTTTCGAGACTATGGCATGCCAATTTCCCTCATCACTTCTTCTGGGTCATCCACCCATCTACTCTTCTGGTTGGTAGTGCTTTTCAGGCTGCAAACAGAAGAGAATGGTTTGTCAGGTTCTGGGAACTCAATGGCAAATGGGTGGGCATTGCTTTGCTGTTTGGCATCATATTATGGATCTTGTTCTTCTTTGATCACAATGTCTCCATATGCTCTTCTGACTTGTGCATCCATAAAGAGGCTGATTTTTATCCCAGTCCCTGATAGTACAGGGCTCACAATTCCCCCTCTGCAAACCTCCTGGATTTCACTATGACTTTTTCCTGTTGGGAATCATGGCCTTCATTGCCGGGCTAATCGGCGTTACCGCCCCGAATGGATTAATTCCTCAGGCACTCATGCATACGAATTCTCTTGTTGTCATGGGCTATCCATCAGAGAAATCAGATGAGGAAAGGCAAACACAGCCACCTAGAATCCATAGTACTACCTGTTCGGAAGAAGAGCGATGCAAACATGACGATAGGGACTCATTACTGGTCTCTGTTTCTGTGGTCGAGCAATGGGTCTCGAACCTTGCACAGGGTGCACTCTGTCTTGTCCTCCTCAGTGGACTGTTCTTGCACCTTGTTCATCTCATCCCAAGAGGTGTGATCACTGGGCTTTTGTGAGCGCTCCTTGTTTGTTAGATGGATTGCAAAGTACTGAAGGTGCACCATAGCTGGTACATGGGCACAGACACTCTTCAAGGAAATGGCATCACCCTCAAACTACTCTACCTCGTCCAAGACAGCTCTCTCACCCATCCCGATGAGCCCCTCCGCAGAGTCCGCAAATCACGCCTGACCCTGTTTATTGCCGTTCAGCTTGTTGCATTTGGTGCTACATTTGCCATCACACAAACTATAGGTACACTTTTTGTGACGTGCCATCCACATGAACTCTCTGATGCGTAAATGCGTATAGCTTCCATCGGATTTCCAATCATCATTCTGTTGCTTGTCCCACTTCGGATGTTGGTCATTCCTCGACTCCCGTTTACTCCTGGAGAATTGGTAGTCCTCGACGGACTGACCGCATCCCCTTTTGTGAGTTTTTCTCTTTTCGGCTTTGTTGCGTCTTGCCTTGACCGGTTGCTTGTGATAATATTCTCTTTCGCAGACGATGGAGTCTGTTGGCGGTTCATTATGATACACACGCGATGTCAGCAGGAGGATATAGAACGAGAGTGATATGCTTGATTAGACCCGAGTCGAAAATGTGGTCTCTCCACCACGACTGCATGGCCATCTGACATGTCTATATTGTGTGCAGTATCGTTTGTGATCGTCAAGCTTCAAGTTTGAACCAAGCAAAGAACCCGAACGCAAATTTATACTTTGCTATCGGATTAAAAGTTCAGCATAAACGTTACCTGTGATCGAAACAAAACGCAAGAGAAACCCTCTCGAGTGTTAGCAAGCTAATTCCATCTGCTTGATACCTAGTGTTTTTTAGCTTGGATAACTGACGCACTGACGGTAAATGGTACAGCACAGATGATATTTTGATGAACGACCCTACTCGTACACAACGCGTCTATGTCAGCCTGATCAACTGTACTTTTGGCTTGGCGACCGCCAGGGATCTTTTGCACTTGGATTCACCAAGCTTGCTATGTCCAAGTACTCGTCTTTTGTGCTTCCCTTGCCATCGCTCTGCGAGGGCTTCAAGGAGCCACCTAGCCATGTACTCAAAACGGATGGTAGAAAATATTTGATGATGACTCCAAGGCAACATCATCAACCTCTTTGCTAATTAAACAGGTTGTATCTTTCTACAAAGGGATGCAGCCAGTGTATTAGTAATCAAGTTTAGCTTTGAGACTGTCTTTATTGTAGAGCTATCTCTTCCAAGGGCTTCCCTGCCGGGATGTGCGTGTTGATCACGGGAACAGTGGCGTTGGCCTTTCAACACTGTCTGATGGTGTTGAAGATCATGTTTATAGAGGGTGGCCAGAACCCGGACTCTGAGCAGGGGCAAGAAGCTCCCATGGGAGAGCAGTAACGCACCGGCAGCGGGCTGGGTGTGGTGCAGCATCGACTCGCGTCTTCCCGTTAATATTTATTGTCAGGCTCGCATCGACAGAGGAGGACAATCCAGTCGTCTTGATCTTTGCGCCTGACCGTGTCTTCAATTCCTGGTGCCCCGCCGCACGGAACAGAGGCACCACCAGACGCGCTCCGAGTTCACACAGTCTCTCATGCCAGGCCAAGTAAACGAGAAGGTCACGTCGTGTTTTGTGTCAAAAGGCCACACCGACCACCAACCAAACCAGCCAAATGCTTTTCGAGAACGGACAGGAAAACACGACCACACGGTATGCGCGATCGAGGACGATGTTTAGTTCAAATCCAACGGAGAACACCCGACATTGATAGCGAAGTTGCCGCCCTGGATTCCGACGGGCGGGGCTTGAGACGCAGCATTGGCAGAGGCGAGTGCTAGACTTACATATGTGTTGTTTGAGCAGCATACAGGCTGTGCCTGGCAGCTGGCGCCTTCTCCTGCACCATAAATGTTGAACGGAATGCAGTCGAGCGCGACGCTGTCTGCTGGGTCGTATGAATAGCTGAGATAGTCGAGGGTGCTCGCAATATCACGCGCCTTTCGAGAACGTGAGTGAGTGGGCACAACGAATAGAGGAAACCCACTTTCGCGACACTATTGCAGCACCGCACATCGCCAGTGTCGCACTGACCATGGGTGCTGTTGCGGCGGACGTGCATGTGGCGTTCCATGCGCGCGCTGGTAGAGACGGCGAGGGCGAGGGCAAGAAGGGCAGAGATGTGAGGGAACATGGCTGTAGAGAGGAAAGGAGAGTGGGGATTGGAATGTACTTTGGCGTCGGGGGAGGGGTATTTATGTGGTCTGTGGTTGCTGGGCTCGGAAAGGAAAGAATCCACGTTGGAATAGAGGTGACGTCGTTGGCCACTCACGAATGTGGCATGTTCACCGGCTTGTCAGATCGGCTCAAGGGCACCGCTACTTCCACTGGTCGACCGTGTCAGCGCGTGAAACCCCAAAGACACGTCCCTTCAACGACTGATCGCACTGACAAATCAGATGTTGTACTCAGATGGCGGAGGTCCAAAGACCGAACTGACAGACCAGCACGCATACATGCAGCCCAAACTCGTCGACCCATAGGTATTCGGCACTGGCACGATCAGAGTGCCATTCCTCAGGCTCGGCGTGACGTCTGCTAAGCCATGACCTTCATGTGCACAGCAAAACCCCACCTGGCCGGCGTTGCGGACAACAGATGAATTGATGGCGGGTACATTTAATATAGAAAGTATTTTGCGAGCTTCTAGTGGCATCTGTCAACATACCCGTATCAATCGGTCTACGAGCCAGTCTTCGAGGCGACAGAAACTCACACTGTTGCAGACAGGTTTTTCGTCAAGCCGTCCAACCAATATCGATCGCAAATGAAACATGGCCCACGTCGCGTCATCCTCTCACATACTTCACGACGTGCTCTTCGGAGAGCCCTGCGCCGTCTGTGCTTGCACTTGAAGCTTCGCCTGCATAACATTAAGCAAGTAGCTCATGTTGTCCTGCTTCTTTTGTATAGTGTCCGATAGCGTTTCGAGGTTTGATTGGATAAACTCGACTTTTGCCTTGTAGTATTTGGTCGCTTCTGCGCGTGTCTGCAACCGATTTCGACAGAAAAACAGCGGCGAACAGTATCGAATTACCTTTTTCACATAGTAACCTGTACCGATATCGACGATGACGTGCTCCATATCACTCAGCTTGCCAGGGACGTAGAGGGAGTTGGTCAATGGAACCAAGATGGTGGTGTCTGGTTGATCACACGTAGGACACTCTTCGCCACGCACAAACTGATTCAACTTACCCGCGTTTTTGGGTCTTATTTCATCAACATTCTCGAGGCAAGTCTTGAATTTCGACTGAGCCTGCTTGAGTTGAGCAAAGGAACTGGTCAGGTGGTTTAGTTCCTAGACGCGGATGTAAGTTTCGCAACTGGACCAGCGCTCAGGAAATCACTTCTTCCAACTGCCGTCGCACATCGGCAAGTTGTTGAATGTCCAGGTCCGCGAGGTTGATCTGTTGAGGCTGCGACGAGGCCATGGTGGACAGAAATGATCGAGCGTGACCATCCTTTCCTGCGTGACTATCGCGTGACACTTAGCTCTCAGCTGGTATTACTATTAGACGAAAAGTTCGGCTGTGCGCATACAAAATTGCAGTTCGCGCGAGATGAGGACGTCGGCGACGTGGCCACGCTGCCAGAGCACTGGCCTGTAGAGAAGCATGCCTGAACGCGATCATTCCAAGAAGTGGGGGTCCATGCGCCAAGTGTAGAGCAGAAGGGCCTCAAAACATATATTCAAAAACGGTCCACCAACTGACTGCAGCGACTGGTGAAAAAGGAGCTAATTCAACGTATTTAGACCGTGAGAGGTAGGCGTCTGCCTCACGACTTGTGCAGGCTCCACCGCACGTTGCGTGCTGGCAACAGCAGCCCGCAGCGGTCAACAAGGTCATGGAAAACGTCGACGAGAGAGTGCGCGTACCCCAAGACATAGGTATGTTCCAATGCCCTACAATCACCCGCGCCCTCACCCCAACCGAGGGTTTGGGGTTGTCCATAGTTGCTATATTCCATACTTCTTTCCATCCGACCAAGGGCAACGTGGTTGATTGGTGCTTGAAGGCAAGCGATGGTGAGCAATGTCGTCTTGTATCCGGGTTCAATCTCAAATGCCATGCTATAGACCTCGAGCTTGATGGTGTCGAGTTTAGCACTCTCCCCAGCGGTCTGCATCTGGTTGACCGCGACGTTGTGTACGTTCAGCTACTCCGGTCTCCCTACCCTCAGTATTCACAATCACTCTCAGTTACTTCACAAAAGACAGTCACCCTGGTGTCTGTGTCTTTCGCCGCCGGCGCACTACGGAGCACGGACAACGTGGCTTCAGACTTTCCTCTCTGGGCGTCTTGCTCGTCAATTCAGTCAGACCAAGACCCTGGAGACACGTGGATGCACTCAAAATACTCGTTGATACCATTTATTCCTCCCTGGAAAGCCGAGGCGTGCTGGAGCCGGTCGAATCCGATTGGGAGCCTGCACAGGCTTTCTTTGAGGAACGCAAGGTTAGAAGGGTGGATCTCGGCGGAGCCGGGGAATGGTACGGATGGAGCAACGAATTGGATAATGTGAGACCATGCGTTCTCGAGTGTGGCTCTGGTATTCTGATTAGCTCTTTCATCCAGCCCAGCGTCGAGCATTCCCCGTCTAACCCAACTCTCCATCTCCCACACTTGCTGCGCATTCTGGGTCCATCTTCTCTCACACTCTACAAACACGTGCTTGGACGACGGCGCATTTTAATTTATACGTTGCCACCCGTAGAGGCCGCCTGCATACTCTGTCAGGTGGCTGCCGACATCTGCTTTGAAGCCCAGCTAGGTCCACCGTTGCTCATCTCAGAAGGGACTGAAGATCCCTTGTCATGGAGCCGCACACGACTCACGGGTAAAACGAAAGAAGGTATCAAGGTCCTCGGAATGGTCACTCTCAGCGATCTAGACAAGATGCACCACGAGGGAAAAACGGGTCGCGGATGGATCGCGTGCACGACGGATGCGATATTCCTCGAGAAACCATCGTACTATGATCTCGTGATCGATTTGACGATTTCGACGCCCTCACGAACGTCGAAACCGACACTGTACTTGTCAAAACCAATTCAACAACCGGCCGCTAAAGGTCCTACCCACCGGCTTTCCCTTGTACGATTTACCTGGAGTGATGTAAGATTGGTGCGTTTATCACCACGAACACTCCTCTTGTTCGCTTTGCTTACTGCCTTCTAGTGGAACGAATTGGACCGGATCCTGCGACTGGAAGGGAGCGAGTGTCTGTATGATTGTTGTCAACTTTCTTCCGAGCTCTATCCCAAAGCTAAACCATTATCCGCATGGACGGATGCATGGCAACTATATGAAGACGTCTGTCTCGTTTGTGCTGGCCTCTGGATCGGATCTTGGCGAGCCAATTCATCTGCATCTTACACCACTGGGAATGGCTCGATCACCAACTGGGGAAGGGTCCGGCTGGACGGAGACGACGACCTGAGCCTAGCTGGAGCCTATATGAGAAATGTTGGCATGGGGATCGAAGGGCGACCGAGTATAGGCTCCAGTCTGAATGTCAAGAGTATGCGTAAACCGGGCGGGATGACTTTGGTCGATGATCACACCAATGAACCCCCGTCGTCCTCGTCTTTCAGCGGCATTCAGAGACGTCAAGCTTCTTCCAGCTCCGCGTTCACGTCGATCTCAATGCCGAAACTGAGTGGACCCCAGTCAGATGGGGACATGGACCAAGCGCTGCAAGAGCGACGACATCGACAGCTACTCGCGACGCTCGCATTACTGCAGACGTTCCACGCGAACACGTGTTTCCAACTCTCGCGCTTGGCGAGCTTGCTTCCACCGCCGCCAACGACGCATGATGATGCCACTTCTTCGGGGCGACCAGACGCAGAAGTCATTTACATCACGCCGAAAGACATACTTTCGTTTGAGCTTGGACCACTTAGTTCGTTGGACGGTCGATACCTTGAGTGGCTCGCGGATGAATATGGAGGTGGCGTCCAATTCGTCGTGAAGAGAGGGTGGAAGGACCTATTCGGTGTTTTGTTTGGGTTCGGTTGAATGTGCCATACCCCTGCCGGTAGTCGCTGACCTGGCCCCCCTGTTCACTCAACCTCGAGTTCTGTAGTCGTAGATACGCACTCGGTAGCTGGGCTGTACATATCTATTTGTTTACTGATAATGAAATTACATAAGAGTTGGAATGACAACTTATCAGTGTCTGCAATGTGCTTCATGCACTGCATCCAGGTTAGTTATTGTGATGGTTTTGTTGCTCACTGCAGGCTTGTTACTTTTCTAGTTTATTGTGCTTTTGAAATTTCTACCAGCTATGCACAGTCAGATTCCAGTGGTAGTCAATTGGTAAGATGACTTAGCTGGCTTGTGTAGCTTATCAGATTCCTGAGAGTAGTGATGGAGATGATGTGTGATGGCTATTGAGCAAGCCATGTACTGATCAGCTCAAGTAGGTAAATAGAATAGGTGATTTTAACTCACCTCAGTCGTCATGTGTGAGCAACAGACTGAGGTACTTCAGAGAAGAAGAGGAATCTAAATACTGTATGACATGAACTGCATAGTACACAAAAGGAGAATGAGGCAGTGATCCAGGCATAAGACTTGGCAAAATATTGACTATGCAGGTTGAACAATATGCTCATACACTGTGAGGCCGTGTGAGTAATAATGAGAGTGCATCAGCAACTTGCTTGGTCTGGTGATGACCAGGCTGCATGCACCAATTCCATAAGACTTGTATAGAATTACTGATACATGCTTCCCAGAGACTCCACCACCTAAGATCTATCACCAAGCACCTGACTCGATTCCAGGCTGACACAGCCAATCAAGTGGATAAAAGGTGTGGGAGTGCTGTTTTCGCATTTTCTTCCAAAAGGAATTGAGCGTGTCGATCATCCTCTCCGATCAGAATATACGCATGCTCGGTAAAGACCAGGCAAGTGGGATTCACAGGTGCGCCCGCAGTGACTTCACCCCCCATAAAGACCAAATGTCCAAACTCTTCAAGAAATCTTGTTGCAAGCACTGTGATACGTCTACATCTACAGCTGAAACGGAACGCTCATGCGGTTTGACGACCCGACAGCTCGCTCAGTACGCCTCGGCCTATCGCAGCCCCGTGATTGGTTACTCGGGTTCAGTAGACCATCCATATAAGTCGTTCTGTCGGGGACGACCGTTCGTCCCAACTCGAATTCAGTCGCCTCTGGGTAGATACGACGCACGTGTGCGACATGCACATTTTGCAAGCTCTTGAAACAAACCACTTTACTTTACTTCGTCCAACGTATCTCGGGAGAGAGACGGTCAAACAAGCTGGGTCGCACTCTCCACACCCAGCGACCACAGACTCTCGGCCGAGCTGGACACAAATGAAGTCGAGCCGCGCACAAACACCCCTTCAGATAACAGGTTACATATACTCCGCACGTTCGGTCGTTGTCATGTCGGCAGGAGCCTCAGAAGTCTCAGACGACGAGATCACGCGTAGCACATTGGCAAGTGACATCGCGTAGGTTCGGTCTCGGAATGTCGTCTCAGAACATGACGGTCCGACAGTATCCAGCTCCGGCGCAGAGGATCACTCTTCCCCTTCGCAAATACCGCTATGTAACCCGCTTGAATTCCGCTCTGGTAAGTCAGGGGTATGCGACCCTCGGTCGAGTATACGGGTATAAAGGCGTCGAGAGGACATCTAGTAATAGTAGCACAATCCCCACCACCCACGACCATGGTCCGTGACTCAGTCATCTGATGCGACGTGGATCATTCGACGGCATTGCAACAAGACGTGTAAGCATGGAGAAAGAGAAAGAAAATGTCGTTGCAGTCATAAGATCACCCCAATGCGAGCATCTGCACAGCATCACGTTCGGATGGCCTTCCAAAACGATGCGTACCTATATCAGTGCGTCAAAACAGGTTCAAATCGTGCAAGTCGACAACACACGCACATGTTGACCATGTCCAATGCAACATCAGGTCCTTGTCGTATGCTGATCGGCGTGACGAGGAATCCGTGCTTCCTAAATCTAAGCCACAATCATAAGACCGTGCGCCGAACATGATACGACTACCTTCACTTACACTTCCTGGTACCAAGGCTGCCTCGCCGCCGAACGCCAAAGCACAAACCCGCCTGGCGAAAGAACCCTGGCGAGCTCGGACACCTCGTCATCGACGTCTTTGGACCCAGGTGAGAACCAGTCCAGGTGGTCCATGATAATGGCACGCGTGAGCGAGCTCGTCGAAAGACCACGGAGGACGCTAGCCAAGGTTGAGTACGTGTTTCACACGGCACGATAATACTTACTTGACGATCGCGTCAGTGTGCAAACGGATTGCATCCGTCGCCTTGGCGTTATCGGCTCTAAGTCTATCAAATCCTGCACGTGTAAGATAAGAAGGACATGAGGTAGGGGTATAATGGCCGGTGAGGCACTAGACAGGTGCATGAGATATCACGAGAAGACACACACACGCACGAGAACACACCAGGGGGTAAAAATAAGCGCCATCTTTGAACGAGTACGTCGAAGGGATAGGGTCCAGCGTATCTCTGATGAACTCGTATATAGTGCCCTCGTCCAATAACATATTGCGTTGGTTAAGTGGAACACCGAGTGCATTCCAACAAAACGCAGGTGTTTTCAGGAGTGCAACGACGAGCGGGTTCAGGAGCACAGGCATCAGTTTCTCTTTCCATATTCTCACCTGCTCTGCTTTCGTGGGGGCGTTACAGAGCTCCTCTGCATCCTTGCTCACCCCGCCAAGAGAAAAGACAACTTGAGCGAGACGAAGCGCCAGGCCACTGTAGCCGTTCATGTAAAATGCTTTCGAGAATGCCTTGTCGTTGATGTGCCAGAATTGGTAGGCGATAGAAGAGAGATACGGGGAGATCTTGGAATCCAGTAGCTCACGGAATCGGTGGTGCTGACCTTGCCCAAACAAGGCAAAAAAGTCGTCGTATTCCAGGGTAAGCAGGGCTGCAAGCTTTAGTTCCAAAAGGTGGCCTTGACTGGATGGTGAGATTAGACATGTCGACATTTCCAAACGAGGATGAACACCTCACCATGGGTTCATGTCCACACAATGTATCTAATGACGGAGTGTAAGTGCAACGAACAGTTGCTGGCGTCCCGACTTACTCTCCGAGGCTGAGCAGCGATGGCATAATGCAATGCATTGTCGCCCGCAGACGTGATGACAAGCATGGAATCGTCAGGGCCCAAGTTCAGATGCTTCATGTCCTCGAACGGGTCCTCCTATGATGTGACATCAGATTCCGTTTCACCTGAAACTTGCACAACGGAAAACACACCCATGTAAACGAGTAAATAAACGTCCTAAACTCCTTGTGCACAGGCTGCTCATAATAAGGTAACCTCCAAGGCTGAAAAGCTCTTTCTTCAGCACAGAAACAGTAGGCGACGAGATGTTACCCACGTGTCCAACCTGGTAGTGGAACGAGCTCAGTGGGGGCGTGACACTAATCGTGGAGTGTGCCGGCTGCTCGACCTCCAGGACTGGTTTACCTAAATCAAGTAGAGGAATGGCTTTCGAGTCCTTGATGACGCTCAACGACGCAGGGGAGCAATTTCCAATCATGTTTCCACTCTCGACTTCAAACGCATGGCAGAAACGGGATACGTCGCAGGAGCGCGAACGGCCAAGCCAGATGTAGTACGGACTACAGGACGTTGAGAGCAGGGTAAGATGGACGTGCACACGCCCACTCACATGCGCACGATGAACGGGATGATGAAATGGTTCCTGCCGTTATACGTCTTGACCTGACGACGGACATGAAGAAACAATACCGAGCGTGAAACGCGCGCTGGACGTACCGTGCCAAACTTGTACTCGAGGTAGTCACGTCTGTGAGGCGACAAGGACACGTGATCAAAGTCGAACCAGATTTGCCAGAACCAGCGACTGAGCCAACCACATTCCTTGCTGGGACCACCGATGGCTTTCTCGTGGAGCGAAGGCTGGCGTCCGGAGGTGTAAAAGTCGACGACCCCGAGCAGACCCGTATCCGGACAGAGCACGTAGTCGATGCGATCGAGGAGAGCATAAAAGTTTGGGATCTGGAGAAGAGTGGGTGCGTGGAGAACGTAAGACACAAAAAGTGCTCACCATGGAGAGGGAATAGCTGAGAGTGATAAAACTGACGCTGCCCTTGGGGTCGGTCGTGGCCCACTCGGGGAGCGAGAACTCTGCGGCGTCCTGGCAGAGGACGGTGATGTTGCGCCACCCCTTGCGAGCGAAGCGCTTGCGAGCGACTTCCAGGAGAGGTTCACAGAGATCGATGAGGTAGATGGCGTCGAACTGGGAGACGGGAAAGTGCTTGTCCATGAGCTCGATGTTGTGACCTGATCGATGATGTGTCAGCGTTGGCACGACCCAGAAGGGAAGGGAGGGACGGTACCAGTGCCGCCGCCGATGTCGACCCAGATGAGCTTCCGCGAGGGATGCTTGGCGCGGAGGGTGTAGAGGTGACTCATCGAGAGGCGCAGGAGGGTGTTGCGGCCGCGGAGGAGGCTGCTGCGAGTCCTGTCATACACGTCTGCCTGGCCCTTGTAAAACTGTGGTGGACACTGAGATGAAACACGGGGGAGGGAGGGGAGAGGACGGACCTTGTCCAGACGCGTCCTCTGGTCGGTCGCGTTGAGTGGACGGATGAAGCAGTGCCATATGAACTTGAAGTGGGGGACTATGGCGTCGCCGAGGGCGAGGGCGACGAAGAGGAGGGAGCCCGCGAGGATGAGACATGCTGCGACGGTCGAGGAGCCGGTGTAGTACGCGAGGGTGCTGCCGAGGGCGCTGGGGAGGGGTGAGCAGGCGCAGGCGCGGGGAAGGGTGCTCACCGTCTGTCGAGGTAGACGAGGGCGGCGGCGGCGAGGAGGAGGCCGCGACGAGAGAGCATTGGGGGAGACACGAAGACCGGGGAGAAGAGGGGAGGGGGGTCTTATAAGAAAAACCCCAGGGAACTGAAGGGGGCGCCCAGTTAGTTATCAATGTACCTGCAGAGCCACGAGGCCAATCGCATAGCTCGTACGCGCACGTACAGTTACGAACGTGCGAGTCTCGCCTTGTCAATGCCCAAATGTTTGGGGCAGACTGTCCCGTAACGACCTGGCCTGCTCGCCGTCAGACAGAGTGTCAAGGTGCGACGACACCTCGACGCGATTTACCACGGAGATTATCGCACCGATAGACGCTCGCAAGGGGGCTACATAAAACAGACCGCCCGCTTCCTACCTCCTCGTCTCCATGTTCCTCCAGCGCAAGTACATCGACCTCATCCGCCGTGCGTCCTCGAAATGGGTCAACTGGGACCCACCCATCCCGATCGAGGTCCGTCCTGTGTCATCTATTTCATTTCTCCCCTCCGACGTGCCCCACAGGTCGGCGCCTATGGCGTCGTCGAGCGCGACACCGGCGAGCTGAGGGTCGAGGGCAACATCTACGATCCAGAGTTCCAGCAGGAGATCGACAAACTCGGCCTGTCACTCACCATGAGCGAGCACACGCCCCTGGAGGGTAGCGCCGAGCAAGAGATGATCGTCGCCTCCAGCGGTGCATCGCGCCTCGAACTGGCGCTCGGTCCACAGGTGTTCGTGCGCACCATCCACCGTCCCCATCTGATCCCAACCCACCGTCCAGCAACATCGCAGGTCTCGCCACCGCCTCCCTCAGCGGCCAATGGCAGTTCGAACAGGGCAAACGAGACGCGCTCCTCATCATATACTGCCCCCGTGCCAGATACATCCCCCCAAAGGCCATCCTCGACACGCTTTTCAAGGTGCCCAAGCTCAAGAACAAATCGCTCGTCACCAGCGTGTACACCTGCCCCGCCTTTTCCATGTACCTCTCCAATAAATGTGGGCCTCCCTGTCCCTGTGGCGTGCAGCGCTGACGCACTCGTCCATTCAGCCGGCGAAAAACTCTCTCTTGCACTCGTCGGCACAGTCCCCGTCCCCGCCGCACCTGGCATTTCCGCAGGCGCCCAAGTCGGCCTTGACTGGTGGTCCGACACCCATGCCGACCTCCTCCGCAAAGCATGCGACAAGGCCGGCAACTATTGCTACACCCCGCTCTACACGCTAAAACGCCGTGTCCGTCTGCTGCAGAGGGTGTTTCGCGACGGCCAGACTGATCCGGAAGAAAAGGTGCCCACGGGAGACAACTTGTGCGTGTCACCGAGTACCTTGCTTCTCCGTTTGTTTCTTTCGGGCATTCGATGGGAATTAATGCGTGGCCGCTGATCGGGGCTACAATGTAGGTGGGTCGACACGCTCCCGGAATGGCCGCCCCTCGATGAAGACGGCCTAGATGATCCGGTAGACTTTGTGAGCGTGCCTTCTCCCTCTTTCCTCCGACCGTCTCTGAGTGCGGTTTTTAGCAAGAAGAGGATGCGGACGAATTTTAATGACAACTAACCATGGCAGCACTCATACTCGTTCACCCTGACAAGCACACTCACACAATTAGCTCACTCTTCATACATACCTGTATTACCCACTGGATCTACAAATCGGATGACTCGCTTCATAGTGGTCAGCGATGCCACGCCAGTATTATTGGCGCACGCATCCATCAGATTACCAGCAGTCGACTGGCAATAATGAACGAAGCAGCAAACGGGAAAGCGCAAACGAAGCGCAAACGAGAGCACGATCGCGTACGAACCGGACGAGTTTTGTAGATAATCAGCTACGCATAGAGTAAGGGAGGGGGCCAACTAGGGCAAACGCTCAAAGGTAGTACATGTACACAGAAATATGCCATGGCGTCAAGGAACGGGGCTGTATTCTACAGGGTCGACGATATCCACCATGCATGCTGTGGAAACGACCAACGAACGAAGGAATGGATCTACTGAAACAAAAAGTGACCGAAAACCATAAGACACACTGTGCAAACCGAAAGGAAACGGGTAACACGAAAAATACAATCTATGGCGTGCGTTCAACGGATAGTAGTGTTATGAGGTGTTGGGGCTGCTGTTCGCTTCTGTCGGTGCTTCTGAGGGCTTTTCCGGAAGCTCCGTCAGGGTGGTGGCCGTTGGGGCACTCGCACTGGACGGTGGCGGTCCTTGTGGCGGGTAATTGCCGTACCCATGCCACGTGCCGGGGTACCCACCATAAGGAGGGTGTGGGTGCGAATAGTACGGATAGAATCCCTGAGGGTGAGCGACAAGACTCTGTTGCTGAGAGTCAGACGGAGGTGGATTATTGTAGCCCGGGTATCCGTATGGTTGGGTCGGGGGCGGACCCTGGTGCGGTGTGTTTGGAGGTGCACTGTGGAAAGGTAAGCCCACATGGGGGGTGAAGGTGCAACTGCATACCCAGGGGGACCGTAATAATTCGGCGGGAGAGGATAAGGAGTATAGTGCGGGTGAGGAGGAATGCTTGATACAGGCGATTGATCGGGGTAGCCATGTGGTGCAGGGGATGGACCAGCCTGGGAAGATGTAGGAGTAGCAGGCGAGGGGAGTGTACTGGCCTCAGTGGGGGAGATAGATCCAGACTGGTTGGCCTTGCCCTTCCGCTTCTTGCCACCGTAGGGAGCGTAGCGACCGCGCTTGCCATCCGGGACACGGCCGTCCGTGAGAAGAGGGAGACCGGAGGACAGAGGGCCGGTCAGCATGGGGGGTGATGGGTCGATATCGTCCGCTTCGCCACGATAACGGGGGATACCATCGACGCCTATTTCGACCTTTGGCGGGTTGCGAAAATGAGTCTTGTCGAGGTAATCGGGACTGATGTCGAGGGAGGCGAGCTCGGGGAGCGAGGACGGCGAACGGAGACGGCCCTGTTCGACGTCTTCGATCTTGTAGTAGGAGATGAGATGCTGTGAGACCCCGCCTATGGTGAGGGAGAAGGTCTGGAGGGGAGGAGCGTGAGAAAAATGAAAGCATGGAGGGGGGCAGGCAACGAGGACCGACCTTTTTCATGAGGCCGTCGGTTTTGAATTTGTAGCTGTTGGTGAGACTGCCAACGAGGACGCGTTCGCGCTGTCTGTCGAGGCCGAGGGAGCCGGATTCGCCCTTGGGGCGGCTGAGGGACTGGCCCTCGAGGCGGGCGCCATCCACGTTGTACTGCGAGTGCTCGTTGACCGTCTCTGGTGGGTCGGCACGGACGCCCCTGTGGCCTGCGCCGCGCTTGTCTGTTTCGCGGTAGAGGAGAAAGTTGCCAAGGATGCGGGAGGGGCTCCAGAAGAAGCCGTCCGTCCAGCGCTTGATGCCGCTCTCGTCCTCGTCAAAGACGAAAACGGAGCCGGAGGTGATCATTTTTCGCTCCGAGTCGACGAGACGGCGGGTCACCCTTGGGATGAGGCCGCGGCGTGCAGCCTCGAGGATGAGGAGGGCATCACCGGTGGTCTCAATCCAGCCGGACCAAGGCGGCTCTGTCCAGGTTGACGCGGGCTGCTGCTGGGTGTTTGCGGTCGAGGGGGTGCTTGGAGGAGCGTTTGTGGACATCTGAGGTGGCTACATGGTGGTGATGGCGGTAAAACAAGAAGCCATCAGCCACCTCGAATCAAAGTTTGCGGGCGACCCAGACAAGGTTGACTCACCGAGCAGGTAGATTTGCGAGTCGGAGGCGTGAACGTGCGCCCTTTTAGGATGATATTTCACGCCACACTGGTTCCATAACCGCCAATGGGTCCGTGCGTACACAACACCGACACCCCCGTCGCCCTGCGCGCGTCCGACAGCCCCCAACGACCAGGCCAGCTCGCGGGCGTGGCCCTGCGTTCACCGCGAACAAGGTTTCCCGGCACGACGCTTAGTCATCCATGAATCACTGTCCGCGAAGGTTCCTTGTAGCCCCCTCTCAGGCTATCCTTGGTGACATGGGCATCGGCCTTTCCTTCCGTCCTCGCGTCGCCCGAGAGCATGCTTGCCTGTCGTTCTCTCATAGCATCCCTTTCGCCCCCCAGGAAGTCGGAGACTTGGCATCACACGCCGACGCCAAACCCTTGAAACACCTCTTCCTATCCTCACGAATGGCAACCCGCGCATCTTCCCCGTTTGTCTGCAGGTAGACGTGTCAGCTTACCATTCTCCCCCTCCTGCAAAATCATATGTCGCGCACACCACAATGTGGTGTACGGCCCTGCCGCCTTTGTCTGTGTTCCACTATCGTTTTCGATGTCGCATAACCACTCCTGACCAAGGGGCACGCAAACACCGATATTTCCGCGAGCACCCTGGGTCTGTCGACTTCTACTTAATGGTTGTGAAACCAATTGATCATGGCCTCTTAATGTCCGTGCGGCGGACGTCCTCTTGCGCCCGACTCGATGGAATATCTCGACCGAAATCTGTCGACTTTATTTTTGGCCGTCGCGGTGCCCTCGGGTTTCTCGACAAAGCATTTCTGTTGATTTCTCGAGAACTTTGTCTAGCGTGATGACATGATGGCTGGGTTCAAACCGAGGCGCATGGACCGTATAAATTCGGGTCAGCATAACGACTGTGCGACAAGACCTGCAGGGTCAACAATGGCTAGTACTCGTCTCTCGACGCTCTTGTCACTGGTGCTGATAGCTAAAGCGAGCTCCGCACAAGCGAGCACCGTGTTCCCCGTGACAAGCGGTCTTCCAGGTACATGGAAGTACGCTGCATGCTACGTGGACAACACCAATGGACGCGTGCTCGGAAATGAATACGACGACAGCACAACGACTGTGCAGAGTTGCATCGCTCACTGCAGCGCCGGCAACTACACGCTCGCAGCGATCGAGTACAGTGTGCAATGCTGTGAGTCAACACCCCGTTCGCCGTGGTCATTGCCGTAGCTGACGGGTTGGTTTCCTTTCCAGTCTGCGGCAATTATCTGATTAATGGAGCCGCCCAGTCACCCGATAGTGACTGTAGCATGGCTTGCGGGGGGAACGCGGAGTGGGTATATTTTCTTCTTGATATGTAGCTTCCTAACGACGCGTAGGGAGGCGTGTGGTGGCCCAAATCGCCTCTCTGTGTATACCTCGACCGGAGGCGTGACAGCACTACCCGTCCCCACGATTCAGAATACAAGCCTTCCTGGATCATGGAAATATCGGGGATGTTTGGCGTGGGTAGTTGTACTTTACTGGAATACTCATATGTTCAATGTTTTCGAATCGAACAGCGAGCCGACATCTGGAACTAGAATGTTCCCATACGAGTTGGATTGGACCACCAATAATACAGTTGACGCTTGCTTGAACCAGTGTGCCGCGTTTGGTTATCCTGCTGCCGGGTTGGAGTATGGAGAACAGTGTTGTACGTCTTTGTCCATTCCTATGTGCATGTGTACTTCAAACGCTCACGATGCTCAGTCTGCGGGGACATTTCTGATGTCACTGCTAATAGCGGGACCTACGTCCCTGATTCAGAGTGCAATATGCCCTGCTCCGGAGATCCCACTCATCTGTGCGGGGCAGGGAACAGGTTGACGACCTACTATTGGACTGGGACCCCGCTGTACATTTGGAGTACACCGGAGAATACCGGTCACTACGAGGCAAGTTTGCAACGATCGTATACCTAGTGCGCTGAGCTCACGATCATCAGTTTCTGATTGGCGGCCTCATCGTCCCGTTGATTGCGACCGTGGGCATCAACGACAAGGTGACTTTCCTCGAAAAGTGGGGCACATCCGAGTTCTCCAACTCGACTGGCGCGTATGAATTGGACATCAGTCTGACAGACAACTATCTGTTCGCGTGGCGCGAGATGCACGTCAAGTCGGACGTGTTTTGTTCGGGCAGCATCATTCTCCCTGATAAAGGCGCACGACAGATCAATATCGGTGGATGGTCACTCGAGTCGACGTATGGCGTTAGGCTGTATTATCCGGATGGAACGCCAGGAGTGAACGGGACGCATGATTGGCAGGAAAACGTGAATGAGCTCTCGCTTCAGGTATGAGCATACTCGAACCTCGATCATGTTGTTGGTTAATGTAGCTTCATAGCGCGGGAGGTGGTACCCAACGGCAATGATGATGCCAAATGGCAGTATTCTCGTCGTGGGTGGAGAGACGGGCAGCAATGGTCCCCCCCAGCCTAGTCTGGAGATTCTGCCAAAGCCTCCCGGTGGTGATACAGTCATCACGCTCGACTACTTGCAACGAACGGATCCAAACAACCTGTACCCGTTCTTGATAGTACTTCCGAGTGGACGCTTCTTTATCGGTGAGGACACCTAAAGGTAGGATCTACAGGTCTACTTACGTGGTGTTCATTCAGGTTACTACAACGAGGCTCGGATATTAGATCCGGTGACGTTTGATACTGTCACGGTGTTGCCCAACATGCCCGGTGCGGTGAACAACTTCCTAGCCGGACGCACGTATCCGATGGAAGGATCGGCAATGCTTCTTCCGCAACACGCACCGTATACAGACCCGATTGAGATTTTGATTTGCGGTGGCTCTACACCTGGTGCTGCGATCGCGCTGGACAACTGCATCACGATTTCACCCGAGGTCGAGAATCCAAAATGGACGTTGGAAAGAATGGTGTGTATATGCATGATGTGGATGCACGAATTTGCCTGACATGAACGGACGGCATGATGTAGCCATCAAAGAGAGTCATGCCGTGCATGGTCACGCTTCCAGATGGGTAAGGCAGCATGCATCTTTCTTCGTCTTCTCGGACACTCAGATCGACTTCTTGTAGGACGTACATGATCCTAAACGGAGCCCACCAAGGCGTGGCCGGATTTGGATTGGCAACCGACCCTAACTATAGTGCACTCCTTTACGACCCGACGAGTCCCGTTGGTCAGCGATTCTCGATCCTTGACAGCACAATCGTCGCACGGATGTATCACTCTGAGGCGACGCTCCTCCCGGATGGTCGCGTGTTGGTCTCGGGCTCGGACCCAGAGGACCCTAGGTACCCGGAAGAATTCCGAATCGAGGTGTATATTCCTCCATATTTGAACCAGGGGTTCAAGCAACCCACGTTTACGATTGCGGAGACGGACTGGGAGCTCGGGGGACAATATACGATCGATGTCACGCTTTTCCAGGAAACGACGAGCACGATGCGTATTTCTCTCATTGCAGGTGAGTTCTCCCCCTTCTGTGAGCACTGTTGTCGTGCTATTTCATGGAGTCGATGCTGACGATGCTGACGACAGCTTCGTCGAGCACGCACGGCAACGTCATGAGTGGCGGACGTATCCTCTTCCCGGACTTTTCCTGTTCTGGGACGACGTGTACGATCACGGCACCACCCAACCCGTACGTGTGTCCTCCAGGCTGGCACCAGCTGTTTGTGCTCGATGGGCCGACGCCGTCGCACTCGGCGTGGGTCCGAATTGGAGGTGATCCGGCTGGACTTGGGAATTGGCCGGATCATCCTGATTTCACGTTGCCCGGTGTGTAACGGCGCGCGCGCGAAGGAGATGGGATGGGACTGTTATGGGTGAGTAAGGTCGTTATGGAATCTGGCCCGGTTAGGAAATTTACTTGTCGATCTGTCTCGAGTGGGTGGAACGTTGGACCCGACATGAGTTTGTTTAGTTGCGCAAACTTGGTCTTTTTTTTTTTTTTTGGTTTCACAAGTGCTCTTCACCACTGAGTTAGCTATTGGCACAACGTTGAATGCTTTGAGCCCATCTCTGCCTCAACGTTTCGTCTTCACAATGTGTATATGGTCTTGGTCCGAGAGAAGGATTAGGCCCACCAACACTTGCTAAACTTTTATCGGGCATGATCACCCTCGTTACATTAGCGCAAAGCTCGCTGCGTTCTGCTATTAGAGTCCTCGATCTCAAGCATTCTCGCTATTGGTCGCCTGTACTTTTTGCGTACTCGCCATTGGTCGAAGGTACCTTGTCGCTTGTGTTATTGGAGCATTGATAACCGGGGTCAATCGTCGTTGCCCAGAAACGTACTCATGACGGGTATCTCTTTCTAGGACAGTCTAATCAGCTTCAACACATCTCTGATAGACCCAGTGTCACAACAATACTGCATGTCAGTTATTGACCAAAAGTGCACTCTCAAGTTACTCTCGTTGTGGCAAGGACAAGCGGGTTGTCGCCATTCAAGTTGCTCCCATTCGCCCAGCATTTTCCATGTACCCTCTCAAATAGATGTATGTTCAGATCGTGCGCGACAAGCACTCGACCGACAGCTAGAAACATCTTTCTTGTGCTCGTACCTCATGCATATGCTCAGGTAATGGTAGGCGGGCCTGGCATCACTGCAGGTGCCAACGTTGGCCTCGTGCGGTCTCTTGGCAGAGCATAGGATGGAACTAGCCGTTTTGTGTGCTCGGTCCAAAATTTGTATTGGATGGACCGACTTAGGTCCGGATCTGTGCTGCGAGGGGAAACTACTCACTTCGGGGCCTCAGGCTGACAGGATGGAGGGGCATCATCGCAAGTCTTGGGCAAGATCTCATGGCGAACGACGTCGCTACTTGAGTGACCTCGACAATATTGTCGTGATCAGTCTAGAGCCTATCGGAGTTTGAATGGAAACCCTTCCAGTTGCCATGACTCTCCTGGTTAGTACATGACAACGCCAGGATCCGTTACATGTTTCTATCGCTCATACGTCCGGGGAATGTCAATATCCACCCCTTGTTTCACCTCGCACTGCGCGCAAATGAATTTTACATAATTTCTTCCACGACACCATGGTCAGAGTGCCCGTATCCCGCTGAATGCAGCATCTGAGGTCTGGTCAGCCCCCTAATGTCGGTCTCACGTCTCCCCTGGAGTGCCATGGTATCACTCGTCGATGGTAATTATCGCTACAGAACCTAGGCTGCCGTTCTCTCGCCTTCCATCGTGATCTGGTATGTAAACTGGTCTTCTTTAAGATTCGGTGATGCTGATGGTTGCTACGTGTGCTATTTGAATTGGAAGAAAGTATCTCAACTGTTCCGTCGAGGGCTACTGCCAACTGAAATCTCCGAGGGACCATGTCGCCTTGAGGAATCTCGATCTAATTCAGCCCATCCTGCCTGTTATTGTATATGGCCATTGCTTCTGCGCATGTAGGCGCCCATCCCATGGTGGGTAACGGAGTCTCTTTGGCTTTACTTTGGCTCATAATCACCTTGTCAGGACACATGGTGTCCGTTCTTTCTACCCCAGGGCTTGTTCCCGGCCTACGGGGATACGGGGACTTTTTTTCATCACGTTCGGTCCCTGTCTTGGTGTGAAGTGCCTGTGTCTTACGCAAACTCGACTGAATGATTTTACCAAAACCTACCCATTCGAACACTCCTCTCTCTAGAGCATCAGAGGATTACATGGGACAGCCTTAAATTTCCTGGGAAAGCGGTTCTCGTGCAATCGTGTCAATTGCGATGATCGGTTTGAACCTAGCGCTCGTGCAGCATATAAAGTTTCTCTGCAGAAAGACGGGAACTGCAAGACAGTGGTTTTCACAATGGTTGCCTTGTGGCCGTTTATCTTGTTTTCGGCTTTGATAGTTCAAGTGAGACCCTCGTTGGCGTTCAGCTCCACACTTCTCATGAATCACTCTTAGACGCATGCATTATCGCCGCATGCGCGTCGTCACTGGCATGTCCATCGTCGTGCGCTTCTAGAAAACTGGACAGCATACGGATGTTGGACGTAGGTAACCGGTACTTCTGTTGAGTCCAACTCACCAAATCTTTTGGTAGTGATAACGTGGGCAGTCGTACGCTCTTGGCCGCGTCGTACGCCAATGCGACTAGTATGACTGTCGAGTCGTGCATCAGCTTCTGCTCGACGGGGTCAAATTCCTACATCTATGCTGGCGTTGAATACGCGGATGAATGCTGTGAGACAAGTCATCTCTTCCATTGTTACACTATTTATGTCATGTGACAGATTGTGGCAATTTGTTGGCGTCTGGCTCCACAAATGTGAGTTTGTCAGACTGCAATATGCCTTGCAGTGGAAATTCCGCGGAATATTGTGGCGCAGGTGACCTGTTGAATGTCTATTGGAGTGGTGCCCAGCCACCCCCTCCACCCATCACTGTGCAAAGTATTGGCAACTGGACTTCACTCGGATGTTACAAGTAGGTGGTATTTTCTGTCGGTGAGCCTTTTATCCTAATGTCTCTTTGTAGTGATTCGGTCGGCGACCGAGCTTTGTCATACGATGCCACCGTTACTGGCAGTGTGACGGTCGAAAGCTGCACTACTGCTTGCTACAATGCAGGCTATCCATTAGCAGGCATGGAGTACGCTGATGAGTGTTGTCAGTATTTGTCACTTCTCGATGAATACGTTCGTGTATTAATCTCGATGTGTTCTAGATTGTGACTCGACTCTAAGATACGGATCTGCACCAACACCCCTGTCAGATTGCGACATGACATGTGCTGGAAATTCTTCCGAATATTGTGGTGGCCCTGACCGTTTGAATTTGTACAACTACACGGCAGCGTTAGGGACCCAAGGGGGTGAAGGCACGACGAGCGGAGGTGGTAGTGGGAATCCCTCTCCTGTCACAAGTGGTCTCCCGGGCACATGGACGTACGCCGCATGCTACGTGGACAACGCCAACGGACGAGTACTTGGAGACGAGTACGACAACAGTTCGACGACAGTCGAGAGCTGCATCGCTTACTGCAGTGCAAGTAATTTCACGCTTGCGGGAGTCGAATATAGCACCCAATGCTGTGAGTGACGTCAACTTCGTCCTTCTCACTGTGACTTGGCGTGAATGGGGCGGCTTTTAATCTCATCCCTCCAGTCTGTGGAAATTACATGGTGAATGGTGCTGTGCAGGCGCCTGAAAGTGATTGTAATATGGCTTGTGGGGGAAACTCAGCGTAAGCATTGACCTTTTGCTTCTGTGTTCCTGCTAAGAGATGTAGGGAGACATGTGGTGGCCCCAATCGCCTCTCTGTGTACACCTCAACGAGCAACGTCACTGCATTCCCTGTTCCTACAATTCAGAACACAAGTCTCCCGGGATCATGGCAATATCAAGGGTGTCTCTCGTAGGTGGCCATATTTCTACTAGAGTATCTGTACCCTGAAGTACACCTTGATCAGCGAGCCGGGGAACGGACTAAGAATGTTCCCATACGAGCTGGACTGGACGACGAACAACACAGTTGATGCTTGCTTGAACCAGTGCGCTGCATATGGGTACTCTGCTGCTGGATTGGAGTATGCGGAACAATGCTGTGAGTATTCGTCTTGTTCCGCGCATTACTGTGTAGTGACCTTGGAGGGAGTCTGCGGTGACATCAGCGATGTCACTGCCAACAATGGGGCGTATGTCGCCGACTCGGAGTGCAACATAGCTTGTTCTGGGGACCCTATCCATCTATGTGGTGGCGGAAACCTGTTGACGACCTACTACTGGACTGGGACACCGCTTTATGTCTGGAACACGCCAGAGAATACTGGGTATTACGAGGCAAGTCTAAAATAGCTACGTCCGCGGACAACAAATTTGCTCATTGGGGGTCAGTTTCTAATCGGCGGTCTCGTTGTGCCCTTGATTGCAACCGTGGGCATCAACGACAAGGTGACTTTCCTCGAAAAGTGGGGCACATCCGAGTTCTCCAACTCGACTGGCGCGTATGAATTGGACATCAGTCTGACAGACAACTACTTGTTGGCATGGCGTGAGATGCACGTCCAGTCGGACGTGTTTTGTTCGGGCAGCATCATTCTCCCTGATAAAGGCGCGCGACAGATCAATGTCGGTGGGTGGTCACTTGAGTCGACGTATGGCGTCAGATTATACTATCCGGATGGAAGCCCCGGAGTGAATGGAACGCATGATTGGCAAGAAAACGTGACTGAGCTCTCGCTTCAAGTATGTGGCACATTCGAGCCTTTATGGTTTAAATGACTTCTTTCACAGCGTGGGAGATGGTACCCGACGGCAATGATGATGCCAAATGGCAGTATTCTCGTCGTGGGTGGAGAGACGGGCAGCAATGGTCCCCCCCAGCCTAGTCTGGAGATTCTGCCAAAGCCTCCCGGTGGTGATACAGTCATCACGCTCGACTACTTGCAACGAACGGATCCAAACAACCTGTACCCGTTCTTGATAGTACTTCCGAGTGGACGCTTCTTTATCGGTGAGGACACCTAAAGGTAGGATCTACAGGTCTACTTACGTGGTGTTCATTCAGGCTACTACAACGAGGCTCGAATATTAGATCCGGTGACGTTTGATACCCTCGCTGTGCTGCCCAACATGCCTGGTGCAGTGAACAACTTTCTTGGAGGCCGCACGTATCCGATGGAGGGGTCGGCGGTGCTTCTTCCGCAGTATGCGCCATATACTGATCCGATTGAGGTTCTCATTTGTGGTGGGTCCACACCCGGCGCTGGCATAGCACTCGACAACTGTGTTTCCATCGTGCCCGAGGTCGAGAACGCAACGTGGACAATAGAGAGAATGGTGGGTGCATGTGTGGTGTGCTGCGAATGCGTTTGCCTGACACGTACGGATGGCCGCATATAGCCGTCAAAGAGAGTCATGTCATGCATGGTCACACTCCCGGACGGGTGAGCCACGGTTTCCCAAGATGCGACGCGTGAGAGGCTGACCAGAGCCACTGCAGGACGTACATGATCCTGAATGGCGCCTACCAAGGGTTTGCTGGATTTGGATTGGGAAGCGACCCCAACTACAATGCGCTTCTTTACGATCCAGCTCAGCCTGTTGGACAACGCTTCTCGGTGCTTAACAACACGATCGTCGCACGGATGTACCACTCCGAGGCAACGCTCCTTCCGGACGGTCGCGTGTTGGTCTCGGGCTCGGATCCAGAGACGTATTACCCCAACGGGTCGTACGTGTATCCCGAGGAGTTCCGGATCGAGGTGTACATTCCACCATACCTGAACCAGGGTTTCACGCAACCAACGTTTACCATCACGGAGACAGACTGGGAGCTCGGGGGACAATATACGATCGATGTGACGCTTTTCCAGGGAACAACAAGCACCATGCGTGTTTCTCTCATCGCAGGTGGGCGTGGTGCATTGTCCGGCGCAGCGCGATTCTGACTAGCTAATTGACACAGCGTCGTCGAGCACGCACGGCAACGTCATGAGTGGCGGACGTATCCTCTTCCCGGACTTTTCCTGTTCTGGGACGACGTGTACGATCACGGCACCACCCAACCCGTACGTGTGTCCTCCAGGCTGGCACCAGCTGTTTGTGCTCGATGGGCCGACGCCGTCGCACTCGGCGTGGGTCCGAATTGGAGGTGATCCGGCTGGACTTGGGAATTGGCCAGATTACCCTGATTTCACGCTGCCTGGCGTGTAGGTGACGGCGTATATTTCAGTTTGGGACGTTTTCTTTTTCGGGTTTCGGTGGAGGGGTTATCTGTTGTGCTCGCGGACGTATCGCCAGAGACCCGCTTGAACGGTGTGATGTTTACTTCTAGATATAGAACCTGGAGTCCGTGGCACCTCCGAGTGACGATGCATACACAAGTTATAAAGTACTCCAGAGCGTAGTACATGGGCACAGTCAAAGCGACATATGGACTATGAGAAAGTAGTGTGAGTGCTACGCCAGGTTCTGAGCGTGCTGCGACGGACCAAACGACAAGCGGACGTCTAGCGGCTACTTGGCGTCGGTAGTGCGCATGGGGGGATGTGACGGAGGTTGTTGGGTGTGCGACAGCAGCGGGTCTCGTTCTTCTTGTGCAAAGTCGTCTACGAGAGGGTCGGTTTTACAACAGCCGAGACAAGGACAACGACACAGGGTCTCGGTGCACGGATGGCCTGACGGTCGACAGCGGGTCAAGCTTCTGTTCACGGACGGACGCGAGGACTCACGCATGGACATGAAGTCGGTGCATGCGCCCGTGAGGACGTCGACGCAGGCGGTGAGGGCGAGGGCGCAGCAGGTGCCAATGACTTGGTCGGACATGGGGAAGGGGTGCTGACATAAGAAAGCTCACGCACGCTCAACCGATGACCACGACCACCATGGCAGAGCCCAGAGTACGTCTTGCCCCTCCCTCCTCCCCGCCGTCCCAGGCTCCCGCAAGAGTGCCCACTCCCAGCAAGCTCGCTGTGTCCCGCGCCCTCGGTGCCGCCTTCCTCAGCCATCAGGTCGAACAGCTCGAAAAATCCGTCACCCACGGCCCCGCCTCGGGCAACTGGAGAGATCGCCGTCACCCTCACCCCGACTCGGCTCTTCCTCACCCCAACCCGAACCGCCGCAGTACCAGCGTCTCCCATGGTGCCAAGCCGCACTCCCCCTCCGCCCAGAAACACCCCAAGAAGGACTACACAGACCCCCCGGAACAACGGCACAGGGAAAAGGAGAAACCCCGCAGGGTGTCCGACAACGCGGCTGGCAAGGACGCAGATCTCGTCATCGTCGATGCAAGCATCCTTGTCCACGCTCTTCACCACCTCAAAAGGTGGTGCAGAGATGGCCGTGAAGAGATTGTCATCGTCCCTCTCGAAGGTCCGTCCTCCCTGTCTCACACACACCTTGGCGCTCACGGCACTCTCGTAGCGCTCAATACCCTTGACCTTCTCAAGAAAGGCACCAGTTCGCTCGCACAGAGAGCCCGCGCCGCTTCCAGAATCTTGGAAGCACAGGTTGGAACAAATCCCCGCATCAGAGTCCAGCGGGATGACGCATTTGTACCGTGGGACCAAATTGCGTTCAAAGACCCCACAGCAGAAGATGATAAGGAAAGGTCCATTTCCCACACCCTCCATCTATCCGGATCTCCGGAGTGGGTCAGAAGAATGATTTGTTGTGCTCGTTGGGAAGTAGACCATGCCGCATTGACCCTTGATAAACAAGCTGTCAAGAATCCAAAGGTCGTTCTCGCAGTCCTCTCTCCCACCTCAGCCCAAGCTCAGGTCGATAGAGCCGTCCCTGAATCCAACGCCGATAACAAGTTATCTTCTCCCGTCCCGCTTCCCGCGCCAAGCCCTCATCTCCACAGGTACGAGCCCCGTTCAGCTGGCATTCTCATCGGTCATTGGGCGGCGCGAGCTGGCATTCCCACACTCGAGTTTGAGCCAGCTCTCATACCGTCTGCATCTCCTGTACAACATCGAGGTGCCGAAGACGATGAAAAGGGAAAACGACAACCCGGCCGTGGCAGAATCAACTCGCATAGTGGAAATGGTCCTCCTGCCACCCGTGGAGCCGGTCTCGTCGAACGCCCGCCAACCGTCATGCAGATGATGGAGGTGGTGGCTCAGCCCAGCAAAGTCGTCAGGGTCTTGGCAAGGGGCGAGAAACTCGATCCTGACCCATGACCGCCGCATGTTCTACATCCAAGGTGCTGTGCTTCTTATCCCCCGTATGTCATTGGAGAGCCAACGATATACCCCCCCAGACCTGTTTGAGTCTCCGAGCTTCAGGATTTCCCTGCTTATTCCTCTCCCATGGCGAAAGTAGAGAAGACACTGCCGTGTCTTGCTGGGCTGCAGAGTCCTGCCTTGGCGAGAGCACCTGGATAAGACTGTCCATCCTCCGTCGAGGACAATTCGTGTGCACTTATGCGCTCCAGTGATCTAACGCTCTTTCAGGGCGTATTGTTTCGTTTGACCGTGGGGCTTGTTCCTTGTTGCGATCATCACCCCATGGTTCCCTTAACCATGAACTTGCGGACTATCTCATGCGAGCCCCTATGTACTCTTTCCAACTTTCTTTCCAACGCGAGTCTTGTCATGGATATATGTGATCCAAATTAACGCGATATGCTTCCCAAACTTGGTTTCGGCCCACGAAAGTTTTTTCAAGTTGTTTTGCTCGTGAGTGATGATTGTGCAGTTGCTGACATGTCGTTTCATTTTTCCTGGGAAGTGTGCATTGTTATCTCCAAGGCTGTAGCCCAACACCCGAGCCAGCAAACAAAGAGGGGGCGTCTGGGAAGAAATTCACAAAATTGGTTTGCCTCTATGTCCATGTGTCAACCGATAACCTTGTCCATAAACCTCAAACATGCCCACGGTAATTATTGTCCTCTCCAACTCCGCAGGCTTTCGTAAATGTTTTTCCGCCATGTCAGTGACTCTCCAATCATGGAACGACCGGCAACTGGGCGGATCAACCCTCTCTCCCAAGATTTCTTGATCCACCTTTTATTAGTACGTCCGATATAGACGTTTCGACAGCGCTCCTTGGCACTTGTCTTTCTTTTTCCATTGTTCCCTCCGCTCTTTACACTAGGTCTGTCCCTCCTTTTCCCTTCGGAAAAGAAGTAGCACGAGCGGTTGCGCTCGACGTGGATGGCAGCACCTCTCAAGACGATTGACATTGAACATATTGAGGCATCGCGGTATGTGAGCGGTGAGTACTCCGTTGTCCTCCAGACACAGGGGGAGCTCTTTGCTCTTTGAATATCATACCTGACTATGGTGGTCTTGTCGACGTGCATCAGCGGCTGGGCTGGTGGTGCGTCTCTTGTCCTTTCCGGTGTCTCAAGTCTGATTTATAACCCCTTCCCTCGACGCGTTTCATTTCACCCGAACCATACTACTCATGATCCTCACGCATGCTCCTTTTTTCGCACCCTGTTTCATGTAATAGATTCTGCTCTGGGACCACATCCTCACGTTGCCAGACGAAGTGCAGCTGATCTGGAGGGCGAGACTTTCAATAGCCAAGGTTCTATTCCTGCTCAACCGCTACTTGGTCCCGTTCGCGATGATCGTGCTGTCACACGGTAAGCGAAAGTGCTGTCAGGTGTCCCGATCGCTTCCCTGGGCTGTCGTTTCGCTCACATGTTCGGTCCCTCCGTCTCCGCTCGGCAGAGTTTAGCGGTGCGACGCTGTACCTATCGCTCCCGGTAAGCACGTTTTCCGCTTCTGCCGTTGCGTTTAATGCTATTGGTCTTGCGTTGATCGACGACATTCTAGCTGTGAGTTGGTCGTACTATGATAGCATGGTACTTCCCATTGCTGATGCTTCGCTGCCTCCTAGTTGCAAAGCATGGTATGCAATCGGGGTGACAGTCGGCATGCTGTCGATAGCGACGAGTAATTGTGAGTCCGTAAGCTTTTATTTCCGAGAACGTCGGTAGCATTTCGTGTGGCTGATCCCGACTTTGAAACGCGTCCGCGTGCTACAGTCTTGATTTTGCTCCGGTTGTGGGTCCTCTGGGATCTGTCCCCGCAGCTCGTGTTGGGCACGCTGACGTTCTTCGTTGTGACCCAACTCGTCTCGCTGGGATTCGTGGGCTACGTTATATATGATATGCTACGTGCGTGTGTTTGCGATTCTGATATTGCTCGGACCGACGTTTGTTTTCATATTGATAATTGGGCATCCAGCAAAGCTCTTGTTCGACCCCATCTTGCGCGTCTGCATACCCACCTCGAGACCCAAATTTGTCCTGCTGTGGAGTCCCGGTGTGCGCGACTAGTTCTTGCGCATTCATCGCTGTTGACACCATGCCCACTTGCGCCTATTGGGACAGATTGCATTTGAATTCGTAGTTTTCCTGACGACCGTGTGGAACGCACTCGATCAACCGCGGTCACGAGATGTACAGATGACCAAGATCTTGTATCGGGACGGGAGCTTGTATTTTTTCGTGCGTTGTTTTTTTTTTCAAGATCATGCTGAACGTGCTCATGCATCCACGTGCCGACAAACTTTAGAGCTTGTTTGGTGAGTTCCCTCGTCGATCCTGCTTGGGTTATTTTCAATGCTGACGTTTAGTTAGCGTTACGTCTACTCAATCTGTTGCTGTGCGTCCTCGCGCCGGTGAGTCCGGTTCCGAGCTTGCATGTATTTTTCTTGGCATGGGCATTACGCTGACAAGGCGGATCCGCGGGGGTCCTAGGCTTCGCTGACATTCCTGGGTGTCTTGTGGGTTCTTCCCTCTCTTCTCCGAGTGGTTGTCGTGAATGTCTGACGCGAAATCCCTCATCCCCATTTTTTGCACACGCAGTTTCATCTGGAGTGTCTCCAACATCACGCTCGCGCGTCTCATTTTCGACCTGCGTCGCTTGTCGAACGATGCGGCGTCGACGCCGGGACACTCGCAAGCGCGATGTGAAGACGAACCTGAAAAGCTGGAAGAGGACGGCATGGAACAGACTGAGTTGCCTGTGCTGCAAAAGGAGCAGTGTGCCCGTGGACCAAGCGATTCACAGAGGTCGCCGAGTATTGACAAGGAGATGATGCCGTGCTAGTGAGCACTGCGCGGGGGTTTGTGGATCTTTTTTTTTCTACTTAATCTCTTATCTTCCCCACGCTCTCTTTCGTTTGTTTTCCACACTGTATTTATATCACACATGCGCTGGATACCTCTCATGCCACCTCTCGTTTCATTCTTTCATTGTACGAGCTAGTTTGGGTCGTGATGAGACGTGGGTTTATTGGCAACATGTCTTTTTTTCTCTCCCTTGGTGAGCATCATGGATCGCACGGATCTTCAGGCTGGGTTGTGCTTATGAACGGGTGACTGTACTCGTGCTCGGCGGTAAAGCCTTCAGGACCGGCGCCACGGTCTCCGAGTGCATAGCATGAGCGGTTCCGCTCCCGTCAATATCGTGGCGTTTTCGCCACGTGTCGACGGACCACTCGGCAGCTCGGCGGCTCAACGGCTTGGGTGTGATATTCACAGCAGTGAATCCACAGTATGATTAGACTCGTTTGTATGCACAGAGTGGTCGCTACAGCAAAAAAAGGACTGACACTGGTGCCATCTTGCCTGTACATGCTGCTGGCATTGACCTCCAATAGTTGGACTTGTTGAATCTTCAGTTTGATGTCTGTTTAAACCTTGTCTGTGAGACTGGTGGTGTCCCACATGCCTAATGCCCAGATACATCAAGCAGAGCGAAAGCAAGTTCATATTGGCACTGTACAGTAAGTGAGATTCATGAAGTGCTCTAGTTTTGGGTTAGTTATTGAAATGGTTTCTAAAGTCACCATATCTACTGTAGGCTCTGGCATTATTTGCTCCATAATTGATACTTTGTATCAACTACCATAACAATGTGAAGAGCACCATTGATAGTGGAGAAGAGACCTCAAGAAAATTGCTAGAAAGCCTGAGGGCATTTCATAGATCCTAAGTGGGTACATCAGCAAACCAGCACTTTTCCACTCTTTTTGAGCATGATTTTATTACACATCACACAACTACCCACCTAATGTAAGTATATAGAAGGCTTGTATATGATGTAAAAATGCTGTAGAAAATTTTTAGACAAAGTTTATAGGCAGGATTTTTTTTTGTATTTTCTGTCCAGCACTAGCCAGTTGGGAATCTTGCTGGAGAAATCTGGTCAATACTGGCCAGTGCTGGCCAGATGGAGGATTGTTCTGCTGATGCTATCTAGTATAGAAACAAGATTCTATAGTGTTTACAGTTGTGTATGAGGATTGTAATACTATTGTATACCTTCTAATGTAATTTTGAGCCCATAGAATAAAATTCAGGCCATAAAACTTGGCCATAGGATCTTGACATTGGAATATGCTTTAGCAATGTAATACAAGTCTGCATTAAAAAAGAGAGATAACATGATTGGAGTGAAAAGCACCAATGGGCAAGATGCACTGCTAGCAGATAGATAAGGAACCAACTGTTGGAATGTGCAAGCATGTGTGCTGCTGATCAGACATGGATCTGCCTTATGGAACATCCAAGTTGAGCTCCATACTATAGATCACATGGCACATACCGGAATCTTACCCTTTTTCTTTGCTATGCATCATCTTGGCTAGAGCACACTGTGCTCTACATTTCATTCCTCACCTATTCTCAGTTTACTCCTTGTGCTATATAGGTTTCACCCCTCATAGCAGCCACCTCAGTCAGTCTGCTCTGTACATGACTGAGGTGAGCCTGCTTACACAGATACTGTAGAACTCATCACTTATTCTGTGCACAGCCCTCTTTGTATAGGTGAATATACAGTCCATCTGCTCTGCATGCAACTGAGCCCTCTTTGTGTAGTCTAATACCAGCTAAACTGCTTACAAATCAACATAGAGAGGTCTTGCCAGTCAATCTGGTCAGCTCCAGATATTTGAGTCTGCTTGCCATGTGGGGCAATGACTACATATTTAATTCCATCTGGTTGACAGAGAAGCTTCTACTGTTGGATGTCATGTCATCAGAAATTGCCATGCTGAAGGAGGTGATGTCATTGAAGAAACTTTCTGCAGCAATAAATGATCTTCCAGTGAGATCCAGCTCAACAGTGTGACAAGTAGCCAAAGTAGTGACCAACTGACCAACTCGCTATAATAAAGCACCAGATGCAACCAATGTTAGTTTTCAGCTGTTCTCCAAGACATCTGAAAGTTTCAATAAAACTGGTGGATGAGGTGAACAAGACCTTCACATATAGCTACAGACATTGGTGAGGCACCAAGCTGTCGACAAACTCTTCAGTACATACATACAAAGAAGTAGTCTACCATCAATACCTCCCAGAACATTTCCTACAAATTTCATCATGTAACCTTCCATGCCCAGAATGGACCTGCATTCACGCCAAACTTAGAATCTCTCTCTGATGGAAACCGACATACAGTCGGAATCACTCACCGAGTGGATCCGCCCTCTCGTGTCCCGCCCCAGTCCACATTCCAAGGACCCCAACCGCACTTCCGATCCCACCGACCTGGACTGCCTCGCTGGACCACTCTGGCATCGATGATCCTGACAATCCCGATTCCTGCGTGTACGTGTCCTACAGAGTCAAAATGTTAAACCATTTGCAATTAAGACACGGTCGGGCAAACGTGATTTAAAATGCACGGCGAGAAGCAGGTGCCGACGGTGGAGCGCGGCGGATGAGACAAAAAAATGTGGGCTAACCATCTGCCATCTCACTTCACCCCCTCCAATGAGCTGCACGCATCCCTTAAGCTTCCGCCCGTCGTCCATGCCACGATCGGAACCCATGGCAGTACCGGAGAAGTGGATCACGGGCGGAGGACGGAAGTAGCCCTTGCAGATGCCTGTCTTTGACCGCTTATTGTTGGAATGGAGGATGTTGATATTGTTACGCGCGTCTGTGCCATGAACTGGCATCAGTCCCGCGCGAGTGTACCCGGTGATTCGGAGCTCCATGGGAATAATGCGACACGCTTCTTGTGTATCCAGCGTGAGGAATTTGGTAGGGTCGAGCTGTATGACATATGTACGGTGAGGGAGGGCTGATAGGAGGAAAACTGGCACGCACGTTAAAGACTTCATGGTAAATGATTGGAACGTGTTAGCATCTCGTAAACACCTCTAAGGAAGTCAAGAACAACGTGCGGATAGCCAATCACGCGGAGCATGACCAGTTTGCATGATTGACCGCAGCCGACCGACTACGTCAGAACGAGAAACAAGCGAAAAGTCCTGGTGACCTGCATCAGAAAGCAGCACTCACATAGTAATTCCCTGTAATCCATCCAGCACACGCAACGTCTACGAGACAGGGAAGGGGACATTGTCAGTTCGAAATCATCAATTCACGCATACTAGCAAAACAAGAGGAAAGCACGGATTGGCAGCTGCCACGCAAATGGTGGAATGCATGCTCCGAGCGAAACGCAGTACAAATCCACGTCCTTGGTGACATAGACCGGAATCCAAAAAGAAAATACATTTGAACGACTCACCTCCAAATCCCAGCAACCCCTGCCCAATCCCACCCTTCACACATCTCACCCTCAGGACCGATCTCCCAATCTCCGGGTTCAATGCCAACTGTAGGTCCTACGGCAGGCTCACTGTCTTTCTCCTTTCCTTTTCCCTTACCCTTGGTCGTGCATCTACCGTCTATCGGTTTTTCGAGCTGAATACGCTCTGTTACGATTCGTGGCTTCCTTACTCCGAGATCGCCCTCTGACAATGTCCTAGACGCGGCCGCATCCCCATCAATGCTTCTGGTCGCAGACTGCCGTAGCTCCGTCCACCCGCTCCAGTACCCGCACGCACTGCCTAGCCTCGAAACCTCAAGGTTTTTGAACTCAGAAATTATGTCCGCAAGCTCGAATGAATTGGAATTGGTGGACGCCGGAATCCCACTCGGCGTTGTTGTCGGTGAGGAGGAAATGCGAGGTGAGGAGGAAACTATAAATGAATGAACGTCGTTTCGACCAGCCCCAGGGCCACGAGGGAAACCGTGAAAGAGCGCACCTGGATCACAAGACCGAGCGCGGGCTCGCAAAATTTCGTCTTCATCTTCCCAAAACATACCCACCCCCCCGGGCCGGAGGTCGGATGCGATCTGCTCTGCATCTTCGCAGGTCTCATTTCCAAACAACTCCCTTAAATTCGCTTCCACAATGATCCGCACGCTCGCGAGGTAGGCATAGTCGGGTCTCAGATGATGAGGCTTGATCTCACGTGCAGATACCAAGCCGTTCGGTAGTATACAGGAGCCGGAGCGGCGGGTCCTGCTCCGCGGGGCCGATGATGTAGGATTGGTGACGGGTTCATCGTCATCGACGTCCACATTGACAGTAGAAGCAAGAATAAGGGAAATGAGTGGATGTTCGGGTTGCGGTGGTTCTATATCCACGTTTGTATCAGCGTCTACTGTGTTTTCACTGCAACTGCTTTGCTTGCGGTTCCTGTCCTCAAAAGGAGCGGAAGATCCTTGACCGTAGTCCGCTGGGTCATGCCAGTCTTCGTCTTCGCTGTCGCCTGATGTAGAATCCGAGTCAAAAGCGTCAGGTTCGATATCCAGGCCCATGGCCCATGCAAGAGTGCCTAGACGACGGGCCCGTCCTGACGTGGTCCTGGCAGGCTTTCCTCCCACCTGGTCTTTGCCCCTCCCAGTGTCATCCGGTCTGCTCGCTCGAGGACATGCGTCGAGAGACTCCCTCGTCACAACCTGATAAGGTCCCCACATACGGTCGCCACGGAGGTATTGCATGTCATAGACCCTTCTTCTCGCGAGAATACGTGCATCTGCATACTGCTGCGAAGAAATGGGAAATTTCCTTGAAATTCGATGCGCAGGCTGCTCGTCCGACTCACGTCCATCGTTCTCCCGCTGCTGCTGTTCATCTCCTTGCGTCTCTATCTCTGTATCGTCCAAAGTGTCATGTTGGTCCTTCGAGGCTTCGTTGCCCGCAGAAGCAGATCCAGCATGACTGGAAACAGGCTCAGTCGCAGTAGTAGATACGCTCGTCAGAGTAGACGCAAGAGGTGGCGGTATCGGCACAAAGCCCGTGATACACACGATCCTAAAGAACGCGTCCCAGAGCACGTCTGCCCCCCCGCGGCCAGTCGCGCCCCCCGACAAAGAGGGCGCATAAGCTGGAACGCCACGCACACCGACCACGTGTGAGGCCAGAAGTGTGCGCACTAGCTGCGGGGGAAGCGACGGCAGCGGCAGCGGCGTCCCCAGGTTCGCACCGTGAATACGCGATGCATGCGGGCCGTACACCATCCGTCCCACGCGGGTGACGCTCCGGGACCTCTCAAACGCAGACACACCGGTTGCGAGTACGATGAGGAGGGGGGGTAGCGGCGGCGCGCTCGTCATGCGCTCCCTCCGGTCGCCCATGCCGGTCTCGATGTTCCCGGTGGGGTGCGATGAGATCGTGGTGGGCGCGAGTACCTTGAGTGCAATGGGTGGTGTTGCGGGAAAGGGCTGGAGAGTCAACAGCGTGTCCAGCACGGCGGAGAGCGCCGACAGGGCGGTGATGCGCCACTCTGTGTTGGTGTTCGTCAATGGCTCGGTGTCGTCGGCGGGACAGACGTCGCGGCGCCACGCCTTGAGCCATCTGTCTGCGGACACCCGTCTGCGATATTCGGCACCCCAGTCCCAGGCGGCGGGGTCAATGCGGGGATCTATGAGTGCACGGTGCTCGAGGGCGGGGCGGGGGTCATCCCATATGGTGAGAAAGAGCTCGCGCCAGAGATGCGAGTCGGGTGAGGCATACACGAGCATGCGCAACGACCGACGTGTTTGTGCAATGGAAGCGACCGTGCGCGGCGAGCGAGAACAGACCAAGACGAACTCGATCAGCTCCGGGGGCAGCGTCGAGAAAGACATCGTCTTTATCGTGGTGAGGACTGCGGCGACAGTACTTGGTGGGATGCCTTCAAGTTGGCTCCGCACAAGTGCCTAAAGCTCGCCGATAACCAAATAATATCTCGATTTACACTCAAGTATATATATACACCTAGCTCACTCCAAAGTTTCACCATGTCGACGGTCTATGTTCACCAGTTCAGCCTGCGATCACAACATGGCCAATATCAAGAAACATACCCGAACGTGCCGCTTGCAGGCAATTGCTTGTAGGGTAACCCCTGTCCGTCGGCCGTGTTTGAAAACACGGTATTTCCCCACCAGGCTTGGATAGTTGTCAATCCAATCGTCCCATTCTTGGGGTACTGGAGGATGAAAAAAATAAGAACGACAGAAAATGCCAATCCAGAGTCCATCGCGGCGGACAGGACGTCTGCAACACGGGTCAGGGTCGCGGTCAGTCTTTCTGCGCATCATGGTGCAGCACGCACAGTTGTACTTGGTCCACCATGAAAAGTGTCTCCTCCGAATGTGGTAGTTGAAGATGAAGCCAACTATCGCCCACGGAACATAATTCACTGCACTCGCAGGAGGGATAGCTCCCAAACCACTGAAGATGACTGGGAAGCTGAGAAAGAAGAGGTTAGCACAAGGCATGTCGACCAAGGAGAAGAATACTCACTTGACATAGCGGATAATGCTACTGGGCCACTTGAGGTGGATAACATATGCAATCGCCGGACAAATCGCCCCGATGAGGAACCAGTATGTTAGCGCTGCCCCCATTCACGTCAGGCCCTTTCGTCTCCCGCTCGACACGAGAATGAGATACACACAGCTGTAGGTCCCACCAGATGAGAATATCCTCTTGGGACCGATGACACCCCAGATTATGCTCGCAGTCCCGAATACCTCTACGTTCGGGCAGATAAATCCATCCTTTTGCGTTGGGCTGCAGATATCGGGGATATTCGAAAACATCCAGGCTTGTACGCCAAGTTGGGCAGTCCCCGCGATGATGGTAGCGACGACTTGGCCTTGAGTGAGAGTCAGTGATCCGATCTCGACGCGCGAAGGTCAGTGAGACGCACACCAAAACATCGGACGAGGAGGAATCTTCATGTAATGGCCAAGTTTGAAGTCGGCAGCAAATGAGAGTGCTAGCCGACATTTATTAGACAATAGCACTAGCACCTTATCGTCAACAAAACGCATACCTTGAGACATCGTGATGTATCCCCACGTCTTGAACATCATCATAGCAATCGGTCGACCAGGAAGAGCATACCCAACTATCAGCTCTGCAATCACACTACGAACCATGAGAAGACAACGACAGAGAGGCATTTTCACGACTCACTTAAGACCAACCTGTTGGTTGGTAATAGCTTGAATCATTCCGATAGGTATAACGTAGAAGAAGGCTATGGAACAGCGTCGTGAGCACTCATTTTCAGCAGTCTCGGAGAACGCACAAATCCCCAACGAGAGACAGAGGGCCCAGACTGGGAACTCGGTATGCCACACCTCAATCAAGACAATACCAAACACGAACATCGACACTGTCGAATAAAAAGTATGAGTGGGATGTGTTCAACGATCCATCATAGGACACGAGCGTACCAAAAATAACTCCATACCACCATTCAGGGACCTCCTTATACTTGGACATTAAACGCGCATGGATGTCAGGCTGCTCACGCATCGAACGCCTGCTTTGCGCCAAGATCTGTTTGCGGAAAAAGAGGAAGGTGTGTGTCAACGTGGCAGTGATGGAAGCAAACGATAGTCCATAAGATATAGCAAAGGTAGTGCTACAGAGATATCAGCACCTGCATCAAAGAAAAGAATGACATGACACACGAAAGGAAAAGTGGACTGTATTGCTCATACGCGGTAGCGTTGAACGATGCGTCTGCATTGATAATCCGGGTGACATTGTAGGTATTACCAGTATTATCGTAGGAGATACGCGAAGAGATACTGCCGATGATTCCGCTTAGTGCGTCAGAAATCAAGAGAAAATATCTAATACGCACGGCAAGTACGCGCTGTACCAAGTATTGGTGTAGTAGAGTATGGGAGTCAGGAACCCTGCGAGCACATGAGCACCACTCCGGAAGACACAAAAGAAAGAGGCATACAAATGACGAAAATGAAGCCAGCGATGATATTAGCCTCGGCCCACCAAGGGGTCGAAAGTGGACTAACTAAACTCGGTCGATACACAATTAGCAGACTAATCCCATTCGAAGATAAGGTGCTTACTGATATACGTGATTTGTGCCCAATCAAACGTGAATAAACTCATCCCCAAGCCGTGAACATATCCGAACAATTGATTCACGACGATATTCTCTGGTGCGATCCAGCACACCCAGGAAAAGTAGGAGAGCGCCTGGAAGAGGTACCCCGGCACAAAGTACCAGCACAAGCCGGCCGCCCATGCATACAGGAAGAAGCGTTCACGCGAGATACCTCCTCGAGTACCCATACCAGCATAGGACTGCGAATGCAGCGTGTTGAATAGTGCACAGCTCACGAGATTAGCTGGCCAGACTGCAGAAATGACGTTCGTCAGCGGTGTGCGCCAGAAAAGAAGCAAGATGCACACTCATGGAGGGGGGTTGGACCAGAAACCGCCGCAAGACACCGCCTATGGAAAAGCCAAGCAGCTGCGTGGACATCACCAGCATCCATTGATCTGCAGTGTATGAGGGTCATTATTCAGGGTGCCACCGGACGACCGGCCCGGAGAAATGAAGATCGACAAGGGCCACCATCACGAAATGGCGCGAGACAGGATGTTGTGGAAATTTCGCGATGGTGAGCACTCCACGCAACTATACAGTGGATGAGCAGTGCTCACAGCTAAAGTTATATTCCTGGGCGTAGTATACCCGCTGAACAGCAACGATGTCTGTCTGAACGGATAGCATACGTCAATGACACGGGATAATCGAGATTGACAACTCAAGCTCACCGCGTACGCAGCTGTCCATAAGGCCAATCGATCAGAACGCGGCAAATGCAGCGATTCAAACGGACGTACAGCCTGCTCCGACGGTGGACATGATCGTTAAGAGCACATGCTCCTTGATCGTGAATGGGCCAGGGTTAAGAGAAATTCCAAAGATGGACCAGTTGGGGACGATCTATTTGTGATGCAGGATTCAGCCAGAGCGCACATGGGTTTACGCGAAAACGCACCGCAGCCCATGCACGACCCACCGGCAATGCCACCAATACTGCTACAAAGTTTGATATGCTGACGGATGGATAACGGAAGAAGAAGAACTGGTTCAATCCAGCGAGCAGGACAGCCAAAACAAGGCCTAGGTCAAGGACGTTAGTGCAAGCATCCCCCGACGAGAGGGCCGACGCATACCCAATACCCAGGCGCGGAGACTGGAGGCCGGAATACTCGGGTCGTCCGTGTTGGACACAGCCGATCGCACTTCAGGGTATGGCGAATCATCCTCTGCCAACGCACTTCATCACTTGCGAACCGAGCGCAATTGCACAACCACGCTTACCTAGAATGCCAACGACAGCGTTCTGTACATCGATGTTTGGGTCGTCAAAATCGGCGATGTTCGCGAGGACGTCTGTGAAGCACGACCACGCTTCAGGGCGGGCACGTCCTACGGCCGTTAGTTAAGACGTACCGTCTTCCTTGAAGCCTGCTTTTTCGAGATCCGGACTGATCCGACTGCCATCCAAGTCGCTTGACATGATCTCAGCGGTGAAAACGCAAAGCTGCGAGCGGGATCAAAGGGGGGCAAGATGTATGGACGAGACCCTGATTAAAAGCTAAAGGATTTGAGGGGCCGGAGAAGAGCATCCGATGCCAAGTCACGGACGGTATTCATGTGTCGTCGATAAGCCAACGATACACGCGGGTCGGCCTGGGACGGCAGGTAACTGCATGGTGAAACACGGAAGATGGTAGGAAGTCCCGAGTGTGTGTTCGTGTCAAAAAATATGACGAGGTTGTGGCACAACGAGGGAACGCTCGGCAAACCCACCTCTCGCAAGGATGTGGGCATCTTGCGCCTGTCTTGTGCAAAACAAGCATGTGATGCACAAGTTAGGAGGAGAGGTGTCTTCACATGTTTGCCAACCTCGATCACGAATAGCATGAACACAAGGTCGCTTCGAAACAGCATAGCGACGTGACTGCAACTGAGCCGTATCGCGCCGTTCCTGATGCCAGATGCTACAAGAGTAGAAATGCGGTGCAAGGGTGATGCATATGCACGTATCACGAACCAGCGAAAATGCCCGAGGACAGATCAGACGCACTCCATTTGGATGTGCTAATGGCGGTCGTGATCAGTTGAATATGTGCCCATGGGTCCAATGAGGCCGCAACATCGAGGATGTTGGGCTCAGCGGCTGCGAACGTGTACCTGTTCTCGACGCTGCCAACATCAAGGAGGGAGCTCAACTGATTTACTTTGACACGGATCGATCGTCAACTGTCCGTCCAAGTGATAATGAGCGTCATGATGCGTAGTAGAGTGCGGCGGATGAGCACGGGTCTCGACGGGTCGACAAGGCAAGGCACAGAGATTTGTTGTGCGCCACCGGTCCGTCACCAGTACCAGAGCGATCTGGCAGACGACGACAACCAAGTGTTGGAACCGCGGGCAAACCTGCACCTCAGATGGTTTCTAGACACATAAAACACAGTACCGTGCGCATGGGAGCTGTTTCGGGACGCTCGTGTTTTCGCCGCAGATGCGATCCGTCTCTGGACGGTCGCTAGCGGGGACACGACGAGCGTCGCGTTCCGAGGAGAAAAGGCGGTCCAACTCGTCTGAGATCCGCAGTGCGGGCACGTTCCTGGCCACACAAAAGCTCGTGTGTCCAGGAACGTCTGAGCCCCAAACAGGAACGCATAGACTGAGCGCTGAGCACTGACAGCCTGTCTGTACATCCACACTCGGCAGCCTCAGCTGCTGCTGCTAGAATTAGACAAGCCAAAGCGACTCTGGAAAGGCGAAGTCAACAGGGCTGTCATAAACCAAGGACGAGTAAAGTTGAAACAGGCACTAAGCACGAGAAAGGATCGTACGTTACGCAGGAAAAGAAAATAAAATAAAAAACACACGACTCTGAATTCAGATGGCAGGAGACAAGAAGCAGCATGCATGTCAGTCACCGCGATGGCGCCGGCGTGCCAGGCGGTTTGGGCGGGGTGACACGAGGCGGCGCGATAGTCTTCCCCGCTTCCCGTAGCGTCGACAGTCGGTCTGGTCTCGGCGGCGGGATGGATGAGACCGGAGCCTGCACAAGACCACCGTCAACCTCCTTGCGGTCCTTTTCTTTCCTTCCAGAGAGCACAATTTCTTCCTCCTCCCTCTTTCTTTTAAGGCCATTCGTCACAGGCTCGGGAGGCTGAGCAACGTCAGGACATTCCTTGATAAAGTCAAACAGCGTCTTGGCCACTCGTGCGTTCATCCGAATGTCCATATGTTCCTGCCGCACCCTTGCTCTCATTCCTCCGACTCTTACCGCCAACTCCTGCAACGTCATGGTATCTTTTTTGACTGAAATCAAAAGACACATCATCACAAACTCGATCGGCGATACGCGCCATTCCGCTTTGAGGAAGTGGTGGTGAAGGGAGACGTCGCCGACGAGATTCGAAAACGTTCGGAATGTGGCATGAACCCGTTCGAGGAATGCTTCGTCTTTCGCAAGGTCCTCGCCAGCGTCATCATCCGTCGCCTTGTTTTTCCCTTTGCCACGGGCATAAGGTTGCGTGGTAGGTTTGTGGAGCCATTTTTCGAGCTGGGTGATGGCGGCTATCGAAGAGCTCGAGGGATATTTGGCGATGACATAGAGCGCCTGAGTAATGCAGCGGAAATCGCCCCCACGTGAACGGTCCCACTCAAAACTCTCAGCGTCGAGAGGGCTCCCCATAATGAAATACTCCGATTGTAACTTGCGCACGAATGTGGACATTGGAGTGTTGAGCACCTGGAGTTTTTCTGAAAGACGTAGGTCAAGCAATGCACAGTGCCACGAGGCCACACGCACCTGCGGGAGTGAGTGCCATCCCGAGTTGCACTCTCTGAGACGTGCGTTGGCATTGGACGTGATTGAGGCAGTAATCAAATTCATACCTGGAAGATCTCTCGCTCATCCGAGTCATGGAGGTCTTGATACTCGATGCAAACCATCTGCTTGTTTGCAAACAGTCGTCGGTATCTCTCGGGAAGTGGCTGCCCTCGCCCACTCTGCGTAGTTGCATTGTCCTTATACCAGTACTTGGTGCCAGTGAGCCTGTATTAGTTTATATCAACAAAGTGAATTTCCATATACAATTGGACAGACTTACGGATCTCGATCTAGAAAAAGCAAGCAAGGATGAGAAACGTGGGCCGGATATGGGAGACTTACGAGGTATCTAGACGACCAATGAGATATGAACACGAACAGATGGAGGAAAGAGACGAACCAGTCCATCCATGAATCTGCAGCTGAATAAGCGCGCGCCCAGACATCGAGACAGAGGACCACACACCGATGAAGGGACGTCAGCCTCTGTTTTCCGTCTATGCACGTCTTTGTTTCCGAGCCGTCCTCGTGCTGATGTGCGACTGAGAACCGTGGTCAGCATAGGGCATGGCGCCGGAGAGCACTCGCACCGAAGATGATGGGCGGTACGTAGAAGTTGCGAAGGATGGAGTCGATAAGACCTATTTGCTTCGATTCCGGCCATACGACATCTAGAATGCCAATTCGTCGCTCAGCAGAAGTGAGTCTTGTGGTGGCATGACGTACCCCGCTGGTACTCGGGTTCCAGGTCGATGTCCCCGGCGTGTATCTGGTCTGTGCAAAGCGTCAGTGAAGACCGACTACATTGTCAGACGGGATGCACCATATAGCGCCTGGGTAGAGTAGGTGGTCGCCCTGGGCAATGGCAAGACGTTGGTGAGCTGGTATCCAGTGGGCTTTGTGCGCTTGGCGCTCTGGGTACGGTCGGGCGCGTCGTAGGCGTCGTCGACGAGCTCGTCGGGTTCGAAGTCGCTGTCGTTGATGGTCATGGCAGCCAGGTCGAGGTTGCTGTACAACGCGCCGTCTTTGCTGTGGTCCGGTTTTGGCAGCCGCGTATTCGAGTTCCGCTGTGGTTGTAGCTCTCTGTCACCGTGCCCGACAATGAACGGACCTGCCCCGTCGTCGTCCCGGGCATCGTCGAGGCCTCCCTTCGCCGCTGTATCGCTCGCGTCCAAGCGCACCAAGCGCGATTCGCTCATGGCAGAACTAGAGCGCGGCAAGCACACCCCTCCCTTTCCCCGCCTAGCAAGGACTGACACAGTGCAACATCCCCGCAGATCCACAACACTCGACCGCAAAGCGCCAGCAACGCTCGCAGGCATTCAACTCGCACATGGCACATGCCTCTCTGGAGCGCCAGCTCCTCGCCGCACAGGCTGCCAAGACCGAACTCGAGAACAAGCTCCGCCAAAAGGAAGTGTACATCGAGCAGCTCGAGGGCGACAGGCGTTTCTTGGCAGAGCGGGAGCAAGCGGAATGTGAGGAAAAGGAAAGGGAGCGCAAGGCCACCGCAGAGGACAAGGTGTGTGCGCGTTGGCCTATGCATGCGCACGTTTCGGTTTACTTGGCGTTTACCTTCACGCCTGTGTCTTAGAAAAGTGCAGAGGCGGACCTCAGGTCCCTTCGCGACGCCATCGCTACGCTCAGGAACGACAACATCGAGCTCGAAGGGTTGTATACCGCACTGCAGCGGACCCATGCTCAACTCATTGCAGCCCATAAAGCTGATTCGTCGTCCTTGACGCGGAGAAATGCGGAACTCGAGCAAGAACTCGTGGAATATAGAGCCATCACCGAGGAACGAAATGCCACTATCCAGGCTCTGCAACGTGAAATGGACGAGGCCGAGGCTGCATCTGACCCGATGCTCAGACGACGCAATGAAGACGAAAACTGGGGTATTATCCGTGACGAACTTCATCGTCAGGCTTCATATCTCCGGTCGTTGGAAACGGCGAACGCAAAACTAAACGCAGAGTTGGGCAGATACAAGGACAGGCGCGCGAATGTCGAGGTTCTTCGCGAGGAGAAACGGACATTGGAGCGCAAAGTCTTGGTTGTGGATGAGCTCAGAGAAAAAGTTGTTTTCCTGGAGGCCCAAGTAGAGGCGGCGAGGCAAGAACGACTGGAATGGTGAGTCGCGTGTTTTACCAGCGACTGCTTGCCGGTGCAACAGCACACAGGGCCAACAAGTCCAACGGTGTTGGTACGCCTGGCGAGTCTTCTATATCGGTCGTCCAGAGCCTCTCCGAGCTCAGGCTAACGCATGCGCACCTGCTTGAAGAGCACGGCGCCAATGTGGCCGTTCTGAAGAGTCGTGAAGCCGAACTCATGCGTGTGAACGAGTCTCTCTTAGAAGCTCAAGGGATGACGGAAACATTACGGGGCGAAATACTATCGCTGAAAGACAAGGTAGCACGGCGCGAACAACGAACTCAGCTTGCCGAGCGAGAAGTCGGGTTCTTGCAAGCCCTTGTGGTAGGTAGGAACGCTTGGGTTGCAGCGTATTTTGATCGTTTTCCAGGCAAGTTTCACTGCGGAGGACCAGGCTTCTCGTGAAGCACCCTCGTCGGACGGCGGTCTGTCGCAACGTGTGCACCATCTCGAGCAATCGCTTTCAGAGTACAAAGCTGCCAATGCCCAATTACAAAAGGTACTGGACGTTATAGACGGCGAGGATGGCGCAGGGGGCGCTAGGCTTTCCCGTGAAGAGCTCAGACAGCAGATGGAGCATCACAAGGGTGCAGCCGAAGAGGCCACCAAAGGTGGTTCAGCATCTGTGTACATAAGAATCTATGCTGACCTGCATGTCGAACAGCTCTTGACGAGACACGCAGGAAGGTCAAAACACACGAAGATAAGGTGGAAGAGCTGGAGCAGACGCTGTTTGAACTGCGAGGAAAGATTGGTGCCGGGAACCACGTCCCGCCAGGCATGCGCGTACTCTGTCTCCGTGACAACCCGGCTCAGCAATGGAGTGACCTCCGGCAATCGGTCATGGATCGTCTGAAGAGCGAGAACGAGGCACTCATCAAGCGATTGAGAGAACTCGAAGGCAGCAGCAGGGCGGTCGATATGCAGGGAGGGGCGTCGCGCGGAGAGGAACTGGTGCCACGTGAGAGCTGGGAAGTGCTCCACAAGGAGAAGGAGGAGCTGGAGGAGGTCGTGAAACAAAAGGAGAAGCGACTGCTCCGGCTGCAGCAGGTATGCGGTTCTCTGCGCCATTTCGAGCCGTTCAGACGAGCCGTCTCAGGTGTTTACGGCCAAGAGCGCCGAGTTCCGCGAGGCGATCGCGTCCATACTCGGACTCAAGCTCGCGTTTTACCCGAACGGCCAGGTGAGGGTGACGTCGGTATACGACCTGTCTGCGTCGTTTGTGTTCCAGCCGCTGAGCGGGCGCGGCGCAGACGGAGACGGTGCGCGGATGCAGCTGGTCGCGCAGGGGGAGGGTGGGCCGCAGGACGTGCCGCAGCTGATGCACTACTGGGTGGAGGAGGAGGAGTGCATACCGGGCTTCCTTGCGAGCGTGACGCTCGAGTGCTACGACAGGTCGAAGCGGGTCTAGTAGACCAATGTCAATGTTTATTTTTCATTCCTGCCAGTGAGCACCGGTACTGAGTACTGAGGATTGGCATGGACGCTGCCCTCGTCGTCCCCTCGCAGTCGCGGGCGGGCGAATGCATCCGCTGCGGTCGTGCAGCAGACATCTGGACCGTCTCAGGCTGCCCGTCGTGGACACCCGTCGGGGGCGGGGCGGCGTGTCGCGCCCCACTCAAAGCCCCGCCCCACTGCAGAACCGCGCACGTCCTCCACGGCCCGCACTGTCAGGCCATGGGCAGCCACGACCGCGCCGCACCCCGCGAGAAGCCCTACCCCATCGCGACGCCCACTGCTGTTGCCACGTCGACATGCGCGCTGGCCTCGACCATCACGTACACCCATCCCCCTCTCCCTCCGTCGCTTTGGAACGTGGGCGCAAGCGCGGACGCGCTTCGGGTGTGCATGTGCTTTGGATGCGGCGCACGCCTGCCTGCGCATGTGCCTGGAGACATGTGCGAAGCGTGTGCTGGCGCGCCGAGGTTCGTTCGCCCACCTGTCCCGCCCAGCGTCCACAGACGCGTGCCTCGACGTGCGTTTCCTCGTTCACGCGCGTCGCTGGATCTCGTTTGTGCTGTAAGTCGTCTTCGAATGCCGAGCCCACGTTCTGGGACTCAAAGGATAGTCTGGGTCTAGTCGCTGTTGCGGAAGGCTGCTAGGGATGCCACGGTGACAACGGTAGAAGGGAACGCCAAAGACGATTCAGAGGTTGATTTGGTATATCCAGATGTACGTCACTTGACTTTTTTTTTTTTCTTTTTTTTTCTTTTTTCTTTTTTTTCGTGGTTCGCGCACTCAAGTCCAATGGAGGATGTGTCCGTTGCGACACCATGCATTTCCACTGCCTCAGAGTCGAAGAACGAGCAGTCCTCCGAACCCGCAGAGGATGAGGACGTCGACCTTGAGCTCGTGTATCCAGAGGTTCGTTCTGGACAAGGAACGGGTGCTTCAGTGCTGACTCTCGTTCCTGTTAGGATGCTACAGAGGCTGCGCAGACATCGTCTTCGAAACCGCGAACACAACCGTTGACCACTCTGCGCGAACTATTCACAGGCAACTTGCAGTCCATCCCTACCTTACAGGACCTCGCCATTCTCGCAGATAAAAGACCACCAGTAAGCGATGTCGTTGGAGTGACATACAGCCTGGCTAACGATGGTATAAAGCGTCGATGTCGGATGTCAGGGTGCAACGAGCTATTGCCACCACAAACTTGCATGGAACGCTGCGTCAAATGTAGCATCGACGACTGGAACCGACGCAGAATGCCTTCTATGGGCAATTCCGACTCTGCGCAGCGCACCAGTACCAGTTCACCTGCGGCGGACGCTACCATGGGAGAAAAGAAAAGGGCGTCCACGCCCATACTCGACGAAAAATCGGGCATAGAGGATGAAACGGACCGAGCCAACGGACATTCGGGCGGTCATGCCGTCGGACCGATCCTCGACTGGGACAGCGATCTCACCAAGCTCTCTTCAGATTCCGAATCAGAATGCGCGTCCGACGTGGATCCGGACCGTGACTCCAGTCCCTCCAGGCCACATGGGGATACCACGCGCCTCACGATTCGTATTCCCTTGTTTATGAGCCGACTTCCTCCAAACAGTTTACGTCGAAAATGCGGAAACAAGAGGTGCAATATTGCTGTTCCAAGGGATCATCGATGGAAGACCTGTGACTCGTGCCGAGGAGCTCAAAGAACATACCAAAAGATGCGCCTCGAGAACAAACGGAGAAGCAGTCTGGGCATGAGTGAGCACATGGTAATCCTGAGGTTGTACTCATCTCGTTGACTGTCCGTCTTGGCTCAATAGAGATGCTGGAAAATCCAGAACCCCTTTGTCGCAGGTGGCGCTCTCTCAGCCCAGAAACGGATACAACCTTGACTCCAGAGACTTCCCGGCCATGCACTGGGAGAAAATGTGATCGTCGAATTCCTCTTCTGGAGGTTTACCGATGGAAGACGTGCGTTCAGTGCCGCGCCAAGGCGCGACGCGAGGCTCGTCAGAAACGAGATGCACCCGTCGAGGAACCCGAGGTCGTACCCCGCTTTCCGGCGTATCAGAATTGGGGGGCACTTTTGTCGTCGTTTGACGCGCAGCTCAAGGGATTCGTGGAAGGCCAAATCCTGTACTTGCGTTTGAACCTCCACAAGAATGAAATGGCGGGGAGCGAGTCGCGGAAACCGAAAGACGTCCCCATGGCCTTTGTATTCGTGGGTGAGTATTCGATCCTCACTGGCCAGAAGGGCGGCAGGGAGCGAGATCGCCGAGATCGGGACGATGAGAGGTCATCACCTGACAGACTAGCGGGGCTGGAGGCGATGCGGAAAGAGGTATCGAGCATTGTCCTGGATCTGGAGCGTGCACTGCGCACAAAGTTTAGGTGAGCGATGCTTTTTCGCGTGCGTGGGTCATAACTATAACTACACATAGCGCAGGGGAGGCGTTTGCGATTGACAAGGGGGGTATGATCATGCGGTTCACGTGCTCACTCGAGCTGATCGCGCAACTCCGTCCACTGACGACCAGCATTGGTGTTGATCCCGGCCGGTCGTCCATAGCGGGCGCACGCGAAGACAAGGGCAAGGGCGAATCCCGAGAGGAGGAACCCTTGACGCTGAAGCCACCTGCCGTTCCGCTCGTCAAGACGCTTTCTGGTGAATTGGAGGCGGTCGTCGTCCCCGACGGGTCACACGGCTTGTTTCACGGCCGACGGACAGTAGTTCGATATTCCATGCTCGGCTAATTCTGCGTCATTCGAGATGTCGGGTGTGGTACGACGCACATGTTGCATATGTCCAGTTTCTTCGTACGATACGACTCGATCTATGGTACTTGATGAGTCTGCCAGATAATGTCCGTGCTTTCCCTGTGAACCTTTTCCTACATACCACGTAGTTTTCTACTGTTGGCGTGTGGTTGCTGGTCAATAGCAAACCGAGTTCGGCCCTGCGACATTTACCTTTCCAGTGTCCCGTTACTGTAATTGGCCACCCACCAATGTATGAGTCTAACCTCGCCTTCCTCCTGGTAACACCAATCAAAGCCGATGATAATGCAGGCGCGCATGTCCGACATCGGGTACTAATCCGTATAGCCTCACCGCCAATTTTTCCGGCGCCATTACCAAGAAAAAATGACACCAAGGGGTCCATGTGTATCATCATCCCAACATTCCTCGGAATACGAAAACGTCTACCCTTGCTTTCTCGACTCGTTCTCTCCTCGGGACAACGATGACCTGCAGTGGTATCGCGGTCATGCTTCTCGTCACTGCGCTGGGGGCAGCAGTGCTGGCCTCTGCCACGGAGGCAACCCAAGCTGGAGGCATAGATGGCCTCTACGCGCTCGTTCAGAGACGCATTCCAGTCCATAGCCAATCCTTCGATTTTATCTTGACATCAGACGACAGTGTCCTCGACACCTTTACCTTGAGCGATACAGACCCGTGCGGCCAAGGAAACGCCCAGATCGATATTCAGTGTACGTCGGTCAGCGCTTGCGCTCGTGGTCTGTACACGTAGGTCCACGATCTTTGCCTTCCCCTCCTCCTGGCTGAAACATCGCGCGCAAAAAAGATACCTCACTGAATACGGCGGCGTCGACATCTGGTGGACTGGTTCTCGACTCGATAGTCTTCCCCAAAGGTTGCCACCCATCGGGACTCCCGTAACGCACAGTTCTATTGTCAAATATCGCTACTTTTTTAACACGGTCACGTTCAGCTATACTACCGGGTTCTACTCCTTCGACGACTGGGAGCTCCTCTTGGATTGGATGGCCCTTCACGGTGTCAACCTCCCACTCGCATGGGTCGGTTACGAATACATTCTTATCCAAGTCTTCCGCGATGCCGGTCTGAGCGATTCAGACATCTTCAACTTTTTGTCTAGCCCACCTTTCCAGGCGTGGAACCGCTTCGGTAATATTCAGGGTAGCTGGGGCGGTGAACCTCCAATGCAATGGGTCGACGATCAATTTAACCTCCAAAAACAGCTCATCCCACGCATGCTCGAGCTCGGGATGATCCCTGTGATGCCTTCCTTTACTGGATTCATCCCCCATGCACTCTCTACATTGTACCCCAACGCATCCATCGTTGTCGGGGGTCAATGGGAAGGGTTTCCAAGTGCATACACCAATGTCTCCTTCCTCGAACCTTTCGACCCCCTCTTTTTTACCCTCCAAAAGTCTTTCATCAATAAGCAGATCACCGCTTACGGCAACGTGTCGCACGTATACACGCTCGATCAATACAACGAGAACAACCCGTATAGTAACAATGCCTCGTATCTACAGAGCATCGCGTCAAGCACATTCGCTAGTTTGCGTGCTGCTGACTCCGAAGCGATCTGGATGATGCAGGGCTGGATGTTCTTTAGCTCTGAGACATTTTGGACCCCAGAGCTCGTTCAGGCATATCTCGCGGGTGTGCCAGGAAACGACAGCATGATCATCTTGGACCTCTACAGCGAGGCACAGCCTCAATGGCAGAGGTTTGATTCCTATTACGGAAAGTCGTGGGTTTGGTGCGAGCTACACGACTATGGAGGGAATATGGGGCTCGAGGGCAACTTTGTCAACCTGACGGTAGCGCCACTAAATGCGCTCGCCTCCGCTGGGAGTTCCATGGTTGGTATGGGTTTGACGCCAGAAGGTTTGGAAGGGAACGAGATCGTGTACGACGTCCTTCTCGACCAGGCTTGGTCACCGACACCCCTCAACCGCACATCGTACGTCTCTTCGTGGGTCTCGAGACGGTACAACATTTGCGACCTCCCACCAGCTGCTGTGGACGCTTGGCAACTACTCGCCTCGACCGTATATAACAACCAAAACCCATTAGCCCAGGCGACCGTCAAGAGCATACTCGAACTCGCGCCGGCACTGACTGGCCTCGTGAACCGCACCGGACACCACCCTACCCTTGTGTTCTACGACACGAACACCACCATCGTCCCTGCTCTGCAGATGATGATCAATGCTAGCCATGCGTCCCCTTCGCTCACCACCATCCCCGAATTCCAACACGATATCGTAGATGTGACCCGCCAAGTGCTCGCCAATCGGTTCATCGACCTCTACGTGTCCCTTGTTGATGTCTTTAATGCGTCGGCCGCAGACGCGCATGCGGTGCAAGTCGCCGGAACGCCCCTTTTAGAACTCCTCTACGACCTTGACAACCTCCTACTCACGAACCCGTATTTCCGCCTCTCCAACTGGCTCAACGCCGCGCGGGCGTGGTCGCACGGCAACGCGACGTACGCGGCCTATCTTGAGTACACGGCCCGGAACCAGATCACGCTCTGGGGCCCGACAGGAGAAATCAATGATTATGCGTCAAAGCAGTGGGGCGGCCTCGTGCGCGGGTACTACGCCGTGCGTTGGGAAGCGTTCGTGGGGTACCTCGTTGCATGCAAGCGGAACGGGACGTCATACGATGCGACTGTTGTGTCGAACCTGATGATATCGATTGGCGAGCAGTGGGGGAGTCAGGTCGGAGAGTCAGCAGGTCCAGGCTTGGGTGACGACGAGGCTGTGGGGGAATTGAATGCGATGGAGATCGTGCAAGCCTTGGCGTCCAAGTACGCCTGATCGAGCGTCCAGATTGATGGCACGATGCAGACGTCTTTTTTTTTTTTTGACGACAGCTCGGTGCCGCCTGTGCGTGTGCCATCCTGACCCTGCAATACATACTTGCAATGTTGATCGCTTACAAACGTTCCAGCCCCTTTGGGCACTACAATTGAGTTCGAGACTCGCAGGAGCAGGGTTGGCAGGGGTTTGAAGTTCTGTGAATTTGCTCATGGTGTCAATTCAAGCTAGCTAGTGTTATCGGATCAGATTCGTGTGCGTAGCCAGGGACAGCTAGGTACGTTCATGTTCATGCGAAATGCCCCACAGAGTAGGGGCCCGTGAAGTTGCTGGATCAGGGTCAGTAATAATTGCACACGTACGTACATACATCACGATATAGGAGTCAACAAGCGTGGATAGAGTGCATTGTCCAAATCCTAGTATGGGAAGAAAAGAAAAGGCTAAATCCCGACAGCGGACCAGACCAGGATATCGAAGAGAATACACGACGCCAATAAGATATATGTATACCTTGAGCCCACCACGGTGCGCAAGGAGACACTGTCACCCTGAGCACAGGCTGTAGCCCAATCCCGCCAAGCGGCTTGCATGGAGATCACAAACGCTTGTCCCTCCGGACTGTCTTGGCCCAGATCAGGATATGCATATGGGTCGACGACGGGTGTCAGCCAACCGTTTTCGGTAAAGTGGAGTAACCCAGAGGGACTGGCGGCAGTGGACGACAACCGCTGTCTGGAAAACTCGGCCTGGGCGAGATGTGTGTGAACGCCCCATAAAAGGGATAACCGATAGACAGTGCTTGCAAGGAGAGCCGTGGACGACGCATCCAAAAACGTCGATGAGTCGTCCGCGTAGTTGTGAAAAAGTCCGCTGGAATCCTACAGGGAAATTTCAACAACCGAAATGATCGTGAGTCGATGAAGCCACACACTTGATGGGCATACATTCCGCCCTGGATCTCTTGGACCCAGTTGGCCAGATCTTCCTGCAAGGGTTTGAGTGAACCTGCGTATCGTGACCTCTGGATCGTCCCAAGAACTCGTATCATCCCCGCTGCTGCCCATGCGTTTCCTATCAGGTCAATTAGTATGTACTTGGTGACAGGGGCGAGAAGGTTCACCAGTAGACCAATGCCCGTTATCTGTCCCGTAGGTACCAAGCTGTATGTGTCTCCACAAATTTTTGGCGTCCTTATTTCGTAAGTATTTGCGATAGAGGCTGACTTGGGCGTGCGCTTCTTGCAAAAGCGTCAAATTTTGGGTCGTTACGCCATAGTACGCGAGGAAGGGCGGAACCATGTACACAAAGTCGCTCCTGTGAAACGCAACGAACGACCATACGTCTATCGTCATGCAGAACTAACCTGGCCCACCATAGTTGCAATTGGTCCATGCGATGGGAAATTGCACCGTCTGTGGTCTTGGGCGCTTTCTGGAACAAGAACTCAAGCTGATCTCGCGCTGCGCTCGAATAGTCGAGTCCGTCTGACGCGCTCTGGCCGGTCCAGTTTGCGAGGAGAACAGCAACACCAATGCTGGCTGGATCTCCTGCGCTTGAATCTTGGATAAGTGGTTGCGGACCGGTGACGTTTCCGTTTGAAACAGAACGGTTGGCGACGATCATGTGCGCAATCGCAAATACCTTGCTCAGTGCACTTTGCAAGTCGGGGGATATCTGTTGGGGCGGAGGAACTGCCGAAGAAGACAGGACAGAATAACTGGAAGCATTGTACTCCAACAGAACTTCAGAACGCGTGCCGTACTCCCAGCTGTGGGTTCATGATCAGAGAAACGCTGCTATACCCTAGGTATGGCAAACCTGCCTGTGGCTGGCTCCCTCTGCGAGACGTTGACCGACAACAGAAATTTGCGCGTCAGCAAGATTTTGTGCGCCCACATGGACAGATAATTGCATCCAAAGGATGACCGCGACACATCTGGTGGCATAGGTCAGCATGATGCCACTTGGTATAGGGGTGACGCTCGACCGTTAAACATTAGTCACATATACCTGCAATTCGATCATGTACCAGCTGGCAGCCTGAACATGGCAGCAAAATGTTTCGCAAATGATCCCGCAGTCAGAATTCATGTTCTCTCAAAACAACCCCGGTATCAAGTGCCCACTGCAGAGTTTAAAGGTTCGTCAGCATCTTCCCTCAAGAGGTCTGAACTCAAGTAGCGAGTGAGGCCTGTCGTACTACGCCGCACATCGCGCTCTCTTGAACAACGTACCATTACATGTCGCACAACTTCAACCTGCTACCGTAACAGTCATCGACTCTCTTCCTAAGCCATGGTATGAAAGTAGAACAAAAGTTCTTCTGCCTTCTCGGATCACATGACCTTGTTATGCGCTTCGAGTGCGTTCCTTTCTAAACAAAAGACATGATATGTAGTCTTTCATCATTGTCTCGAAAGCATACCACATGAAGGATCTAAGAGGACGGCTCCCAGCGACAATTATCCCGTTACTCCGTGTGCGATCTGGATTCCAAGTTCCATCAAGGTTCTGCGGCCCTGCGCAACCCAGAAAGTCACGATCGACGAGTCATCGAACCACATCTTCTTTTGTACATAAGCAGATGTGTCACTTGCGTCCTTGCCATTCCGTACTAGTGCGTTCGAGACTGTCGTGCCACCTTGAGTCTGGACGATGCAACGGTGCTTGACGTCCAATGCACCACCTTCCTCTCTCCCTTGTGCAGCCCACAACCCACCTTCTCGGATCCAACCCGCAACATTACTCTGTAACTTCACAGCTTCCAGGATACCGATGATTGCCAGCAAGATTACGTCGTATGGCTCTTTTTCCGCCGATTCTGTCAGGCCATCTGGTAGCAGTGGCTCGGGGATCATCTGAGCAGTGGAATGAACAGTCTTCTCAACCTGGTTCTCCCGCTTTGCTTTCCTATTGTTCCTGGGTTCCTTCGTGGCCAAGAAGCTTCGTAGATCATGTTGCCTTCTCGCACTATCATACTCGGGTATGCACACATGGCTATAAGGTTGGAGCACCGCCTTGTGAGGAGAGTCATCGAGTAACAGTGTAGTGAGCGCCGAATGAATGGTATGGGGTTGTGACGAAATTGCAGAATGTTCATGGAGCTTCTCCGGGCTGAGAGCTGATGTGAACAAGTCCCAAGGCTTCGCGAGGTCTTTCGTGGTAATCGTCTTCCGGTCTGAGGTGTAAACATTGATCGGGGCATAACCAAAGACTGCAGGAGATTACTCACGATAGTCCGCTTCCGATAGCCCAAGACTCTTTCGATTCCATATCGCCTTTAGTTCACCCTTGGCGGACCCAAATACTTTGTCTACCATATCGTCCACGCTGTGCGGCTGCGCAGATGACCACACCATCGTATCCAGCCACGCTTTCGTTTCTGGACAAAAGAGATATTGTCTGAAAGACTGCATATATGGACGTGGTTGTACAGGCCGTAATTGCGGTCCCGATGTAGTTCGAGATCGGGCAGAACGAATGAGCAGGGTGCCATTGAGATCAAGGACAAGAAGTTTGCGCGTCATCGCGGGGTCGCGCAAAACTTGCGATGGGTCTTGTGAAAGAGAAAGGTATTCCAGGCTTGGTTTCGGCGGTTGGGAAGGCATGTTTGGTGGAGGCGACGCTTTCCTTGGCGGGTCTGGAGGAGCGTGTTTCGGAATTGGTAGAGTAGATTCTGTGGGAACACCTGCACGAATTACAGGCAGAGGGTTGTAGGGTGGAGTGTATGTCGAATAGCGTTGGTGCGAAGGGTTTCGGTGAGGCGAACTTCTGTCCCTCCCTGCGCGTGATTCCCGATCCTCCCAATCACGACCAGGCTCGGCGTCACGTCGCCATCTAGAGAATGAGGCATCTGCGTGTCGTGAGCGACTGTCATCGTGCCACCGCTCGCCGTAACCCTCCCGTCCGTACGAACGGGAAGTTGGAGCTACGAGGTCATCCGTGTCCCGCCAATAGTTGAAGCTGCCTCGTGGAAGAAATTCAGTGGGTAGCGCATAATGTCTCCAGGCGTGTCCATCAGAATAAGAGTGGCGATATCCCGGCTGCCAGTGGGGTGAAGCAGGTTCCTCCCAACCTCTGCGATTGCGCGACATCGTGTGCGGTCGGCGACGCACGGACGCCCGGTGAAAAGATCCTGACCAGAGGGTGGAGATGGCCCGAAAAGGCATCCAAGCATGAGTGAACACCAAGTCGGACTTGGATGTTACCAACAATGCTTTTGGCACATTGCCAACACCCGGGGTACATCATTACAATACATCACGGCTGTGTCCCCATGTCCAAGTCACCCCTCACTGTTTCTGACCCGGTTCTTGGTTGTTGACTAGCACTACTCAGAGACACTCAACAGTCGTCAAGGCTAACTCTGGAACTGTCAACTGGGTCGCGTAATGGAGCAAGAACCAGTATGTGGAGGAAGCGAAAGTGAATCTGACAATTGAACAATGCTGCTACTACTCATGTGTTGGGTCTGATATATGTGATCACTTACCCAGGCTATCGTAGAGGTCGGCTAGTTTCATCTATCAAGGACAAAATGACTGTCTCGTTGGTCATGAGCTCTCTAGATATCTTGCTGCATGATCCAAAAGTCAAGTATCTGGCATGTCACAACGGGTCAAAGAGGAAGGGAACAATGTCCAAGATGTGACAGCATAGTTTGGTAAACTTGGCTATGTGTTGTGTGCTGAGTTCAAATTGTACAGTGCAGCCCTCGTCCATCAAACTGGCATGACCAGCAGCTTACAGGCGCGTCGACAAGGTAACCGAGTCTGTGCTGGAACGACTTACAAGGAGCCACGCTCGTAGCAGCCAATTTGGTATGGCTTGGTGTTCGTGAGTCAATGATGAGCATGGCGCGCTGATGATAGAGTAGCTGGACAAGACAATTGGATCAGGGGATGAGTGGAAGGTTTGTGGAGAAAAAAGGCGACGTGAATGTCGGGTACATGCTATCAAGGCTGGAAAATTGTAACGGGTTCGCACTCTCACGCAATGTCCTGGATCCTGAATTTTACTAGTAATGGATTGGCGATCGAATCGTTGGGCCAGTACACAATTGTGTATATTCACGGTCCCACATCATTACACAGCATAGAACCAATAAATAACCTCATACGTCTGGAGTTTTACAAGTCATGCAACCCTTCCGTGAGAGCGCAAGACTACAGCTCCACTATCATGTTAGTGGTCTGACAAGAATCAGTTGGAACATCAACTTGAAGGTCGATGGTTGTCAATTGAGCGGGCTGTGTTAGCGGCGTGGTGAAATCATCGTCAGAAGTATCTTCTGTCGTCGTGTCGACACAGTCCCTGTCATGAAGCAGAGTACGATATGTGTAAGTCACGACGACAAGCAGATTGCAGACAAGGAACGATAAAGCGATCTTGGGAGGGAGAAATAAATTTAATATCAAGTCACTGGCAGAGGGTGAAACGGAGTCTTACTTCAACATTTATTCCTGCAATCATTATCGCGAATATGCTGAGAATTTGCCCAACCGTATGAAAAAGCGCTCCGAAGGCGAGGGCAATGCTGGAAGCGAAGATGGACAGAATCATTCTCCTCTGACGTCTAGGTAATTTGACCCTCCATAGCATACGCAGAGGAAGCACGACAAGGATCAAGACTGCGACACAATCAGCTGAGCACCCCAATTCACTATGTTCAGTATTGGGGGGTCAGCTGGAATCCAAAATGTGCGCTTACTTGTGAACTGAAAGATCGAAATGTCTGCCCTCGGCTGACAAAACGGCTTTCCTTCCTCAACTACTAAATGATGCCAGCTCGGGTCTGAAGCACACTGCACAACCTTTTCAACGATAAGTATTACCCAGCACGCCGCATAGAACGCCACGCAAGCATAAGTGAATCTGAAGAGGCGAGGGCTTCCATGGATAATTCTGATAATCGAGAACAGTATGCTCATTCGTACCAACCTAAACGCATAACGTAAGAACCAACAACAACGAACGTACGTGAAAACGGACGTCACGATACAGGTGTAACCGATAAAATAGACCCACGCGTTTGTAATGGACGTCAAGCCATCTGCACATGGTTATGAGCACCTTCGCGATCGCAGTTTGCAATTTTGAAATTCCTACTGGTGAGCACAAGAAGCCATTGCGCTATGAGCCAAAGCAGACCCGTGAACAGCAGGATGGTAGCCCAAACATCTTCCCACCAGAAACGGCGAATTTTGAGACGAATGTAAATCCGCCATGCTGTTAAAAAAAGACCAAGAACCTGAAAGACACTAGCAGTAACTGGGAACTTCGTAAGCCTTCCAAGATCCGCCATCTGAAACACTACGTACCCCGTATGATATATACTGCGGGCAGCGCCATTGCAGTCCTAGCGAGGCGAGAGAAGGAACGACGGGCTCGGGACTAAACCCAAGGCTTATATAGATGAAGATAACATTTGACAAACGAAAAGCGTATCGGCATCGTTGGAAGTGGAGTGTGAGGTCATCCAGACACTCACCATTCAGATATCAGACTGCCTAGCGACGACCGCGAGCCATCAGACCTTGTAGAAGGCGGTATCGTTAGTTTGCAAGACGGGAAGTAGGCTAAATCTTAATCAAAGGGTGACGTGAACTCGTATACAACCCGAAAACATCCGTACCACGCCAAGGGCCAATGTAGATCCGCTGTATCAGATGAACCAGCCGTCTCGTCATGTTGACATGAAGACGAACCGTGCAGTTACCAACACTGTCACAACGGACTCTGGGACCAAGGCCGTCATTGTGAAATCGAGGGGTCAATCGCAACACGTAAATGTTGTGAGCTATGCCTTCGCTTGAATAATGGATAGGACGCCTGTTTTCTGGGACTAAGAACCATTCGATGTGCCAAGTGGCATGGCGAGGGGCTATTGACCAGCGCTGGGTGTCTGCCTACTTCGTAGCCCTTCCTGTTCTACAAAGTCGGGTTGCCCAGAGCTGGAACTGCGGATGAACAAGAACGGCATCTGACTCGTTCATACAATAGGCTTGTGCTTCATTCGAAGGCAGTCTAAGATTGGTAACAAGGATACAAGCTTGTTTGCATGCCAAGGCACGCACCACACGCCCTATGAGAATAACTTAATTCGCTTTCAGTTGATTGGTCGTGAGTACAGGGAATGATAGTCGCACAACATATTATAGCCTACAACATCGACTCAAAAAAAAAAACGACCTGAAAGTAATCTACGGCTTCACTCTGAATCCAGATACCTCTACGCATGGGCCGTCCGCCGTGATCTCCGGGAACCTGCATTTTCTTGCTCATCACCTTGCTGCGCGCTGTGATACAACGAGGAGCCTGATCTATCCACCGTCCGTTCAACGATGGACGTGCCGTCCCGGAAACGTGTCCGAAATAACACATTTGCGTTTGTGAAAAGACCCTCTTTGAGGGACACGACAATGAATTGCGAGCCTTTAAATCGGTTCTTGAAGAGTTGACCAATATGTTGAGTGTGTGACAGGTCAAGTGCCGCGTCAATCTCGTCCAAAATATACATGGGCGCAGGCTTGAATTGAAGAAGTGCCATGATCAAAGATAGTGCGATCAATGAACTAGCGCGCAGTTCTGTGAGAATTTGATCGAGCACTAGGTCAATGGAAACGCACCGTTGTCCACCACTGAGTTCGGTAAGGCTTTGCTTCCACACGGACCCAAGTCGGACCTTCACTTCGAGACCTTGCATCAAGTCTTGTCCTTCTGGGGGCTGTAACTTCGCGAAGTTCCCAGGTAGCAGCTCAGCAAATATAGCACCAAAGTCTCTTCGAGAGGACGTCAGCAATTCATTCCCGGGACGAGAGGAACAAGCTCACCCATCCACCTTTTCCCAAGTCTTCTGAAGCGCATCACGCTTATAGCGATCAAGCTCTGCGATGGTGTCCTCAATCTTTTGTTTATCTTTCAATACAGTCGTCATCATTTTCTTGATCTCGGATTCCTTCTTCTCCACGCTGTGTGGGAGTGAGCGGGCGGGCGACAGATACTAATCACCATGGACTCGGTGCCGTACTCACGTCTCAATCATATTCATGACTTTAGGGTTGACCTTTTTCTTCATACCACGCTGCCGTGCCTCTAACTCATTCGCTTTGTCGGATAGAGCCCCAATATCAACTGAATCGAAGTCGTACGGAGAGCCGGGCTTCCCAAATGACCTGTATGTGGCTGATAAGAGACACGGATGTAGTGAACGTGGCACAACTTACTGGCATTCCTCACGAATCCAGTCGTATTGTTTCTCGAGATTTACCATGGCCACGCCTTGAGCGACCTTGTCTTTCTCTAGAGTGCTTATCTCATGCTCCAGCCGCTTCACGTTCAGTTCCGCCTCGGAGATGCCCTTCTTCTGCACTTTGATGACGCTATCTAGCTCTTTCAATTCGTAATCGAACTGAGTAAGAGTCGCGCGTTCTTCTTGCAATCCTGCCTCCGCTTTTGCATGTTTCGCCTGCATGAAACTGTTCAACTAGGGAATGTTGCAGATGGACAGCATGCGACATACCACAACATCAGCCATTTTATCCTGGACCTTGCTCACATCCTTCTGCAGCTTATCGATTTGAGCATGCGTATTTCGAATCGCGACATTCGCAGCTTGGATATCATCTTCCAATTGCTCTTGAGAAGCGGGAATATATCAGGCACAGTTAAAAGCAATGCTGGCTTGACCCACCGAGTTCCAATACCGCTGTTTGATGTTCTTTTTGCCGCGTCTTCACTACAACGGCTTGCTTCTGGAGCGCGCTCTTCTGTGCCGAGATCGTACTCTGCATGAAGCGTAGTAAGTAAAGCCGTACGAAGATCCTACATGTTTCTCACTTTCAGCTCGCAGATCTTGCCTTCTTTGTTGTCCTTGAACTCGCGCATATCTTTTTCGAGCTTCTTGACATCTTCTTCGGCAGCTTTCTGTTCGTCTTTAGCGGCTTGAATAGCACTTCGAAGTTCAACTATGGCTTGTTTGTGAGATCCGACCTCAGCACCAAGCTAGACGTCATACATCAGAGATCCTGACATGACAATCGAAGCCTTTTTCTCACCCTCGCAGCATTACTTCCTCCAATTTGTTCGTCCAATAAGCGCAGCTCGTGTTCCTTGATCTCCACATTCCTTGAAAGCTTCTTCCACCGTTCTCTCCTTTCCCATCCCGCTCCTTCCCCTCTTTCTAATTCTGCAAGCCGAGCCTGAACTTGTTCTAACCTTCTTTCCGCTTCCAATAACTCCTGAACTCTCAACAACATGCCACTCCCGCTAGGTGGTGCCCCACCACTGAGGGTCCCAGATGGATCGTAAACATCACCATTGAGCGTCACAGAGCGGACCTTAGCACCAAACGTAACTGCATTAGCAGATTCAGCATCTGCACAGATGATCGTGTCGCCGAACACGTAGGCCATGGCACGAGCGACTTCGTCTGGGTAACCTATAAGTGAAAGTGCAACATTCGCCTTCCCGGGAGCGACGTGTTCGACCTGTGCTAGTTTCTGTTGAAATTATGAGGCGACTAGCAGACAAAATCATGATGAAGCCCTATCAAATGTAGGCATACCTGTGCAGAGAGCGTGAAAGCGTTAATCTTATTGAGAGGTATGATTGTCACGCGTTTCTTGAGCTTGCCATTCTGCAAAAGGTCCTTGCCGACACGCTCATCCTGGACGACGACATTGTACAGTTTCCCCCCTGCGACGATTTCGAGTGCTGTCGCCTTATCAGAGTGTTCAGGAGGAACAGAAGTCAAGGTGGCAACGAGACCTTTGACTTTACTACGGTCAAAAGTGGGGTAGGGCAACGTGTAATCAAACGTCAAATTAGAGAGACGTTGCTTAACAGCATCGCGCGCCTAGAAGTGAGTGTTAGCAACTGCCAAGGATTATGAGGATTGTTCCTGCCTCTGTCCGCTCGTTGACCTCGCCTCGGGCGGCGCGCAGCTCAGCATCACATTGATGCTGTTGCTCAGCGGTCCATCCGCACTCAGCTAGCTGATGCTTTAGCTTGTCAAGTTCTCCCTTCATCTTTGTGAGGCTCTGCTGTCCCTGATGAGCATCCTTTTCGACTTCCTTCCATTTCGTCTCAACCGCCTTCAGTTCCTTCTCGCTCATTGAGAGTTTTAGACGATTCTGTTCCTCCTTAGCGGCGCCCTGTGCAAGTCGTGCCTTGGCCTCGGCAATTTGGCCCATATACCCTCCTCCAGTGTTCCCGTTATTGGATGTTGATACGCCAGTTAAGAGTGTTTGAAGGAGTTCCTCAGAATTAGCGAGGGTAGCCTGAATTGCGTCATGAGAAGATTTCACGCTTTGATATTCCTTCTCTAGTTGTTTGACTTGATTCCGTTTGTCCTCAAGTGAGTTGCGCAGGTTATGGAGGTCTCCCTGGGAAACGACAACCTTCTTTTTCTCCTCGTCGATATTGCCGTTCGCAAGTTGAACCTGAGTACGGAATTTCTCGAGCTCTTTATCCAACTCTGCAACGTCTTCTTCCATCTTCTTCAGCTTCCCGCCCTTCTTCCGTTCCGCTTCGCGTTTCTCGTTGACCTCTTCCCACATCGTCTCCGCTGCCTTACAGTCCTTTAACAGCTTTTTCCTCCGCTTGTCCGCTGCCTCTCTCTCGGCTTCTTTCGCTTTGATATCATCCCCTGCCACCTCGACTTTTCTCTTGGCATCAGCCCACTCCCACGCCCGCAGGACACGGCCGATTCGTTCGAGTTCTGCTCGTTCTTTTTGCCAGTCGAGGAACTGCCGTTTTTCCGTGCGAAATTTCTCCAACTTGGGTGAAATCTCCTCGTCAAGGATTGATCTGAGTTCTTGGACACGTTTATCTTTCTTGTCCATCGTCTTTTTAGCTTTGTCCTTGCGCTCTTCGAACATACGGGTCCCGGCCGCTTCCTCCACCATACCAAGAATTTCTTGTGGTCGCATGTTGAGAACCTGGAGAGGGACACACATATAGGCACAGAATGAAAGGTGAATACGACAAACCTTTGTTATACGACCCTGCATAATCAGGAAGTTGGGATTGTTTATGTTTAGTTGAACGCTCTGAAAAAGATTCTGGACCGTTTGCTGAGTCGACTTGTGCCCATTCAACAGGTACTTTGATATGTTTGGGAGTGCAATCTGTCCTCGCTTTTTGGTTAACAAACACCAGGTCCTTGAGAGAGGTGTCTGACCTGGCGAGTGACTGTGATTTGCCTATAGTCCTCTAATCCGACTGGACTTTTTTCCCTGTCCGAGTTGTCAAAGACGATGGTAACGCTCGCTTTGGTGACACCGGCTTGCCCACGTTTGTAAATGAGATCTTGTTGATTCTGCGCGCGCATCTGCAGGAACAAGGCCAGTAGTTAGGTCCAGCATGGCCAAGAGACAGCTTGCGCACCTGGGCCATGTTCGTAATCCCAAGGACGAAGCATATTGCGTCTAGGATATTAGACTTGCCTGACCCATTCAAGCCAGTGATAGCGTTGAACGAAGGATCCCATCCCGTTATCTGCGTTCGCACAGGATAGGATTTGAATCCTACACTATATTCTCAGGGAGTGAGAGTCCACTGGGCCGTGCCACTTGCCTTCGATCACAAGCTCCTCAATGCGCATCCTCTGTGTTCGCGTCGTGGATCAAGCGCGACGCGACGCGTCTTGAAGTTGGAGCGGAGTGTCAACCGTGGAGACACGGGTCTGGCGCCCAACTCCAGCGCTCGCAAGGATTGTAGCATCTGGGGCGCTTAAGCCTTCCCTAGCGAGTTTCTCCACACAGGCTGTCTAGCAGTGTACCCCGCCTGTGGCCGTCAGTACCGACACCATCCCCCGAAAGACATTTGCCGGACAAGCTGGCGACAAATTTCGGCACGTCGGCATTCCCCAGGGGCACGCGTCTGCCTGTTGGGCCCCAACAAACTATCCTGCACCTTGCTCCCGACCACATTCTTGCCAGTTCTCTGATTGACTTAACGCGGTGGTTTGTAAGTGATACACCCTCCTCGAAGCGCATCTCAGTTCGTAATTTACCATTTCCATCCGACAACGTAAACCGGATTCTTCTGAACCGTCAGACGGCTCGCTGATTTAACCACCTTCGCACTTGAAGATGTCGCTTTCGGATATCTCCGACCTGACTGACCTCTCGTCCGATGAGGACGACATACCACTCGCAAAGCGTACCTCCAAGGCCAAAAATACATCCAAAGAGTACAAGATATCAAATGTTCTACGTCCACCCCGAACAGCACAGTACACTGCCAAGTCGCTTTATGGTACGTCAACGTACAGTGGGCTCCCTCTCCCTGAGGCTTATTCCTCGCTCGCCAATAGACCAGATCATTGACAACGCCATAGACCTTGATCCAGACTACCAGCGGGGTAGGGCGTTTACTCGCGCAGCGAATCTATATGGCTAGATCTAACTAGGTTTGTCACGAAAGATGTTGTATGGCAAGAAGAAAAGCAGTCTGGACTAATAGATTCAATACTCCGCAATTACTACATACCTCCAATAATTTTCGGTAGGTGGAACTCTTGTGCGGATCATACCGTATTTCACAACGAGATGTAAAGCCGTCACTGTTCAAGAAGATGGGAGTGAATTGCGAACGTGCATCGATGGGAAACAACGTCTGACCTCAATTCAAAGGTAAACTTACGTCTTACACTACACGTATATACTCATTTGGACCGTCATTTCGATGAAGATTCATCGATGGACAGGTGTGTTGTCAACATTTAGTAGCATCATTCGCTCTCATACGTTTTGAACACAGATACCACGTCAGTTGCACTCATGGACCTAATTTTGTACACTTTACTGATTGCTACCCATTCGGACACCAGATAAAGATTCGTGGGTATCTAATTCACTATTCCACTTATAAGCCAAAATATGGTTCTGTGCAGATTCACCAACGAGAAACTCTGGTTCAAGTCAAGTGCTGTGAATGCAAGACGCAAACTTCTTCCGCAGTACTTGAGAGCACAGTTCGCAAATAAACAGATCGTGTGTGTTGAATACACAGGATTGGACAATGACCAAGAACGAGAGATTTTCCAGGCGAGCAAGAGAGTTCGCACGCGAGTCAGATGCTTACTGTAGTTCATTGTACACAGAGGGTTCAGTTAGGCGTCGCGCTCACCCCCGCAGGTGCGCTTCATTGGATTATCTACTATTGGTGCTGATGCAGCCTGTGGAAAAAGAACGACTCCAGGCGCTTGTCGGTCCATGGTCTACGGTGATCCATGAGATCCAATACGAGGTTCTCGGAGAAGAAGGTTTTGACGGCTATCTCGATTGGGGTCACGCTCGTGGTCGAGACTTCCAGTGTCTTGCTACGATCGGTTACCTTATTGAGAATCATCCGAAGACTGCGGTTCCAGGGACCAAGACTCTCGAAAAATGGCTTCAGAAGACTCAATCTGTGTCGACTCAACTCCGTGCCGATTTGCACGAGACTTTCCGGATTTTTGTCACTTTAGCACGTGACAAGAAATACAGCGGATCGCTCAACCGACCTACTCGTGTCTCCCCGATTGAGTTCGTTATGATTGGGGTGTTGATTTACTTGAAGAGGCAGACTTTGTCGCTCACTCAGATATCCTCTGCTATCGAGAAAATGAGGAAGGACGTACGTGCCTCCCACCAGGATATCCGTTCAAATGCTCGCGTTACGAAGCATTTGGTGGAATTTATGGCAAAAAAGATCAAGGTTTCTGAGCTCAAGAGCGATGGAGATGGAGACAAGCCTGCCGTGCGTGCAATAGCTAAGGCAGCTAAACCTGCTAAGCGCAAAAGGCCAGCGCTTTTGGACGAGTCAGATACAGAACCACCTCCAAAGCCAAAGACCACAAAACATTCAATCGGCTCGACGTCTGCTAAAGGTTGGTGAATTCCTTTTCCAGGAAAAAGCGCCACTGATTGTATTCGAGCTGTCGAATTAAAACAATCGTCCCAAGCAAGTGACCGGAAAACTAACGGCATAAAAAAAGCGGAAGCTGAACCAACCCTCAAAACTAGCTTGCCTTCGAAACCTTTGCAGCCTTCTATGTCTTCTCGTCGAACCAACAACTCGCTGTCAAACTTCCTGTCTGCTCCGATCACAAAACCATCTTTACCTATTCCCGCGACACAAACATCGGACAGTCGAACTCCCCCGCCTCCGCCGTTAGTTTCAGATGCCCATGACATCCCACCGGAATCCGCCGTGCCAAATCCTGCTCGTCACACTCCTCTGACCGTTCAGACTGGCTCTACAGTAAAGGTAGAGTCACCGCAAATGACATCGCTGAACTCCCCAGCTGCATTATCTGCGGTTGACAGACTCGCACCAATCCGCGCCGCCAAGGCATCTCTCGCGTCTGGTACAAGCATGCAGTCCACCGTGATCAACACCGGCGAAACGAGGATGATGGATAATCCAGATAAGCCCCAGACATCGGTTGATCCCCGACAGAACCCTGCTGTACCACATCCTGGAACATATGAGACAACAGTGTTGTCGCAACAACAGCCTCCATCGCCACTCTCAGTTCAGTCCTTACCGCAGCATTCACCAGCCAGCTCAGGGCAGGGAACCACCTCTGCAAAGGTCGAAGGGGTATTGCAAACTCTACGTTTACAATTTCCGCAACTTGGTCATCCTGCCCAACGCATAGGTAATGATGCCGTGCCAAGCGGAGCAACAGCCGGGCAAAATGCGCAACAAGATGGAGTTGCTGGTCATCGCATGACGTCCTCAGTGTATGGACAAGTAGACCCTGGTAGTACCAGTACCACAGGGTATACCTCACAGGGACATGGCGTTAGTACACCGCGGGGGACGTACAATGGAAGCATCACGGGCGCCCAGGCGAATTCGAACCAGGCCCCTAGGCCTCACAACCAGTTGCCATTATCGAGTTCCGGCACGTCAGGAAATGTGACTTCACAGCGACATCAACCTACCACAAACTTCTCCACTCCCATCCCGCCTGGTTTCTATGGCCTTCCACCACGCCCAGTAGTCGTCCCAAGTACTCCAAACAACTCCATGCGTGCAGAACCACTTGGCCCATCGTCTAGATCAACGTCCTCAGAGAGTACGATCCCGGACGGACGACGAGGATCATACGGTAGTGATCGACATCGACCAGCGGACGACAGACGATCAAATAGAGGTGGGCAGGATAACAATCGCGGTAGGCGAAGCTGGTTTCGCTAGCGACTCTAGCAGAGCGGACCCCCAGGACATGGGTCGAGTCGCGGGTGATGACTCCACTATTGGGACGCCACCTATGTATATGGGTGAAGGATTTGTACGTGGAACGTGTCGGGCTACCCTTTCTTTGGAGGTGGCAACCAGGGGACATGGAAGTCGAAGCCCTGTCCACGTTTATCTTCTCCGCTCCGTGCCTTTTGAGATAGATGAATTATCCCAGCCTCTGATTCATACCAGCCTTGTCATGATCATTTCCATTCCATTCGATTTCTTCAGTCTGCATGAGTGATGCCTCGTTTCAACATTCCATCTGCTCCTAGCGTAGTATTTTGCCCTGTCCTATCGTCAATTTCCCGCTGAGTGGGTTCAGTTCGGTGTTAATGCATAAAGATGGGCCATCTGACTCGGGGCATGGCAGAACCCACGCGAATCTCGGGCATATTGGGGTAGAGGCAAAACGACATAGATAACGTGAGAACAAAGGGAAAAAAAGGGAGATCTGATGGGGCGCTTAGGACAACGTGTGGTGGAGCCTGATGGAGGATTTTTTATGATGGATAGGGAGGGGTAGAGGGTGCAGCCATCTACTGTAGCAGGATCGTGACCGCCATCGCCACACAGGCGAGTGCCACATACGGTGAGAGACGCTCCCCTAATTCACGTTTGTGGTCGGTCCTCGTCGACTGGGACGAGCGTGGACGCACCTATGCGAGCGGACATGAAGAACAACCCAAAGATCCTGACGCATGGACATGAGCAGGGGAGGACGACGAGATGGGGCGAGAAGGGAGATACCCGTTCTTGTTCCTGTCAATGAGACGCGGTGCAACCGCGCGCACGTAGGTACACGTGCAGATCATGAGTAGTATGACGAGGAGGAGCGACTGAAAGTTGAAGAGCGCTGACTTTTTTGGGTGGGCCACGGTCAGCCGGGTTTTCACGTTGGATGAACGCTCACCATGTCTGCTTGACGTGAAAGTAAAGAAACTGGCTCTGCAGTCGATGGAGCTCCCAGCACTCAGTGCTCAGTGTTCAGTGCAGTGGCAATGGTGGGCCACTCGCCACGTGAGGTGGTATTTCCTCTTTGGGCATATGCCGCCGCTCAGGTCAGAGAACTGCCTCCCATGGTCAAGACAAGGCATCTCGCCCGGTGCCTCCAACTTTGGGACATTGACTATGCGCACTTTAAACCATTGGCGTCAGCAAGCTAATCTAATGCCACGATGCTCTGGCCAAGAGTGGGCTCGTGTGGTAAATCTTGTTGACCTTGTGATCATGTCCTGAAGTACCTTTAGGCTGTGTCGAAGATGTTGTCATCTTTCGAAATTTCACAAGCCAGAGTCACACACGAGAGCGGCCATCACCTGTCACCCCACGGTGTTTCCTTGGTACCGTATGATCCCAGTTGAATATGTGTTGTGGGTACCTATAATCATCTGCAGGCGCATGTGGTCAATGGTGCCGCTCTTGTTTTGTCTTGGAAAGGGAACAGTTTGACACTTTGCAGATCACGTCTGCAAACACGCTTTCAGTTTTGCGTTGAGACCATATGGTTCGTTGCAGGCTGTCCGAGGTATCATCCGCCATCACCGAGTGAGTGTTTGCGGTCGGCCTCGTATATCATATCGAATGCGGGATCATTCGTCTCACTATACACGTTGGTCGGGACGGAGCATCGCCCATTACCTGTCCCGATGGACATCGTTTGAGGTGAATCCAATCCTCCAAGCTGGACATGAGTGATCAAGCCACAGGAACACCAACCCCGAGATAATAGAAGCCCAGACATTGGATTAACATGGCTTGGTCTTGCGAGGTTGTTTTTCTCACCTGTACTCGCCTAATGACCCACAGAACCCGGGAAGCCATCTGACGGGTACTACGTACATATTCCACATACGACTTGGAGTGGTTGTCAGTTGGCCCGGATGTAGAACCTGCCGGGTATCGAGAGTGTCGCAGAGATTTATCACGGCCTCCGGGTTGCTCGTGCACACGCGTGGTGCTGGCATCGAGGCTCTGCTGTATCCCGGGCATGAGACGGCTCTCTCTCGGGTCCCCTGCTCTGAAAGGCCAATGCGGGTCAGGGTCTCGGGTGGGGCCCCGCCTGATGAGCGCACTCGAGATGAATGTGGTGGGATCAACGAACGAGTCCTGCGTCCACCCACTGGACATGTAGACCGACAGAACGCTGCAGCGCGCTTGGCCCCGGCACGGCAATGAGGAGGCTCTGGCTTATCGTCCACGTGACGGTATGCATCCGCGTGGTCTCGGGGCGAGATCGCATCGGGGCCCAAGAGCGGGATTCCTCGCTCGCTGCTTATTTCCGTCCGTTCTCGAGCTGCCTCCGTTCCCTACAAAAAGCGGTCCCATCGCGCGGTCGTTTCCCTCCCACTCCCCGCCAAATGTCGCTTTACGAGGAGCACAACAGCCTCGCCTCCGCCGACAAGGAGAAGCTGCCAGGTAGCTGTCCCGCGTCGACCCCCGCTCGGTGCTCACCGCAGCCCTTTAGAAGCCCTCAACGCGGCGCATCCCATTGAGGACTTTGATGATCCCAACATCGACAGGCAGGAGGCGCTCGCCGGCATCGTTGGTCTGTATCTCCTGCTGCTCGTTCTGACGGTCCCTCACCGTCGCTCAGAGGATGATTCCCCGTACCCCGAGGTGCGATCTGCCGTCGCAAACACAGACGACACCAGCATTCCCTGTGGCACCTTCCGTGCGTGGGTGATGGGTGTGTGTCGTGGTCCTTTGCAACGTCCCTTTCTCGCCGCTCACATGCTCAAGGGATCATATGGGCCATCATCGTGCCCGGCCTGAACCAATTCTTTTTCTTCCGCTACCCCTCCGTCACGGTCACAAACAATGTCGCACAGCTTCTCTCCTTCCCCATGGGCCAATTATGGGCGAGGACAGTCCCAAATTGGAGCATCTTCGGCGTCTCCATCAACCCAGGCCCGTTCACTATCAAGGAACACGTGCTCGTCACAATCATGGCCACCGTTGGCTATCAGTCCGCCTACGCTGTCCGTGTCAAACATTCTTTTCCCCCGTCTTCGTGACTTGACTAGAGTTTTCAAGACCGACGTCGTCGCAGTCCAGAGGGTCTTCTACGGCCAGATATTCAATTTTGGTTGTGCGTGTTCTCAGACATGTTCTCTCTTCTAGCATCGATCTCCTTGCGCAGATCAATGGATGATCGTCATGTCGACCCAGATGATCGGTTTCTCCCTTGGGGGCGTCATGCGACGCTTTCTGGTAGATCCCCCTTCTATGAGTATGCTCAGTCCCTTCTTGTCCAACTTTCCTCTAACTCAATACCTCCAGTCTGGCCTACCAACTTGGTCTACTGTGCACTCTTCAACACCTTGCACGCCCAAGTCTATGCTGGCATGGGCACCCGTGGGGGTCTCTCGCGTGGGCGATTCTTCACATACGTCTGGCTTGGTGGTCTTTGCTGGTACTTTTTCCCCGGTTATCTATTTCAAGCGCTCAGCACCTTCACTTGGGTATGCTGGATCGCTCCGGATAACGTCGTCGTCAACCAACTCTTCGGTTACGAGAGTGGTCTCGGAATGAGTCTCATCACCTTCGATTGGGCTCAGATTACCTATATTGGCAGTCCACTCGCTACTCCATGGTGGGCAGAGGCAAACGTCATCGCAGGCTTCGTCTTGTTCTACTGGATCGTGGCTCCTATTATCCATTTCACGAATACTTGGTATGCGGCCTATATGCCCATGCAGTCACGAATATCATACGACAACACCGGCGTCGCTTACAACGTGACAAGGATCCTCACACCGAATAATGAGCTTAACCTCACTGCCTACCAGAACTACAGCCCTCTGTTCCTGTCGACCACGTTTGCACTTACGTACGGCCTTTCATTCGCGTCCATCACCGCTACAATCGTCCACGCCATCCTGTTCTTCCGCAAACAGATCTGGACGCAAGCTCGTCGATCTCTTCTCGAGCAGCCTGATATCCATGCGCGTCTCATGTCCAAGTACCGTCAAGTTCCTGAATGGTGGTACATGTCCATCTTCGTGGTCATGTTCGTATTCGGCATTCTCTGTATTGAGATCTGGCCAACCGACTTCCCTGTCTGGGGTTTCGTGTTGTCCCTTCTGATCGCATACTTCTACATAATCCCTATCGGCATGATCCAAGCCATCACCAACCAACAGGTCGGTCTCAACGTGATCACCGAACTCATCGTCGGCTACGCTATACCCGGTCGTCCTCTCGCCATGATGATGTTCAAGACCTGGGGATACATCACCATGTACCAAGCACTTCAATTCGCGTCCGACTTCAAACTCGGTCATTACATGAAAATTCCCCCTCGGACGATGTTTATGTGCCAGGTGGCTGCCTCTGTGATTTCTGGGACGGTCCAGCTTGGCGTTCAGTCCTGGATGTTCACCAATATACCCGACATGTGCAGTCTCACGCAGAAGAATGGCTTCATCTGTCCTAGCACACAAGTGTTCGGGACCGCATCTATCATCGTACGTCATCGAGAATGAGTTTCAATCTGGAAATTTGACGACCCACATTGTGCCAACTTAGTGGGGTGTCATCGGTCCTCAACGTCAATTCTCCAGTGGCCAAGTATACTACGGCTTGGTCTGGTTCTTCCTTGTTGGTGCCATCTGTCCCGTCATTGCGTGGGCCGTCCAGAAGAAATGGCCAAACAGTTGGATCCGCTATCTCAAGTAGGTCATGTCCCTTCAGCCATCAAACGCTGGGAATTGAAACATGCCCTAGCTTCCCCGTGATTTTCAGCGGGACCGGGTACATTCCTCCCGCGTCAGCTGTTAACTATGTTACATGGGGCATCGTTGGCTTTATATTCCAATACCTCATCCGTAGACGCCACTTCTCCTGGTGGACAAAGTACAACTGTATGCATCATTCCGACTCTGATACCATCCGAACTCACTCTCCCTCGTTGCCTCTCACGCCCAGATGTCCTCTCTGCCGCACTCGACACTGGTCTCGCATGTTCGATTATCCTTATTTTCTTCTGTCTTCAATACCCCGACAACGGCACGATTGGTGCGAACAATATACTGACGTGGTGGGGAAATACTGTGTTCTTGAAGACCGCCGATGGCCTTTCAACGCCACTTCGAGTGGCCAATGGAACGTTTGGGTGAGCGTCTAAACGCAATGCTTATCACGTTCTCATCCCTCTCGTCGCAGGCCCTCGACGTGGTGAGGTAAACGGGGCGTCATGATGTGTGAATTGAATGGATTTACATGTAACGATATACCTACTTACTTCATTGAAACGACCGGGAATGCGAGTCTACTTGCAGAGAATGTGTCTTTTACTTGAACAGTATCCCGCAAATTCTAATCTTCATATATTGTGGCTGTTCACCCGTGGGACAATTGCAGGTGGTCAGTCCAGTCGTCATCCACACTCGTCGACGTCCCTCCCCCACACGCAACATCCGTAACAATGGTCAGTTCTCGTTTGCCTCATTCATTCGAGTCGTCAAGACGTCTCTGTCTATCCCGGGAGTCGTCTATGTGACCTCGGAGGCTGGATGGCTGGACGAGCCTGCGGATGTAGCCAACAATGCTTTGGGACAGATTTGGCTGACTAGATTTTTTATCGCTCCAAACAGGCCTCCTCGGAACTCGCAGCGACATACGCTGCTCTCATACTTGCTGACGACTGCATCGAAATCACGGTATGGGCAGCATTCCGATCGCTGAATGCCCCCGTCAACTCAGCATTTGATTAGGCGGACAAAATCATCGCATTGACGAACGCTGCTGATGTCGATCTTGAGCCCATTTGGGCGACGCTCCTTGCAAAGGCCCTAGAAGGCAAGAATGTCAAGGATCTGCTATCGAATGTCGGTGCTGGCGGTGGAGCACCCGCTGTGGGTGCTGTCCCAGCTGCCGGTGGTGGTGGTGCCGCTGCAGCTGCCGCCGCAGAAGAACCCAAGGAGGAAGAGAAAAAGGAGGAAAAGGAGGAGTCGGACGACGACATGGTGGGTGGTTCGCTTATGGGCGTGGCTGACCTGACGGACACGTCGTTGCATAGGGCTTTGGGCTGTTCGATTGACCTCCATTTTCTGCCTTTTATCTTATTCTCGCTGTATCCTCCTGTCATCACACATACACTGTGCATCAATCAAAACTCTTTGGACCATTCGGTCCGTGCATCGAGGATAGACGTTTGTCCGCTGTATTGCCGTTGGTTTTCGCTGGGTGCGGGAAAGAGCGGGATGCTCCGTTATCTTCTCGCTGGTTGGCGACCACAGACATCCATCTTGTCGCTTCGCACTAGCCATGTACTCGCTCTTCGAATGGACCAGTCAGTTCACATCACCTTGCTGCTTTTTGCCATCGACTTGAATTCTCGCCAGCCCCAGAGCGACGAAGTGCGCATCGGGTCCTGCCCATCGTACCAAACGAAATCTACTTCCACGTATTCGAACATGTCGCTCCGCCCTCTGGCCCTTTGACATCGGAAGAGCTGCGACTATTTGCCAACCTCTCTGTTGTGTGCAGACTCTTTGCCAATGTCTGCCTTCCCCGAGTGTTCGAATTCCTCGAGTTTTCTGGTGCCCCATTCCGGTATAATACATCCTCCAAACACCATGGACATGCCCTTGTTATAGGAGCGTCGCGCGAGGACACGTTGTGCACACAAATCGTCGAGAAGCAGCCCCTCGCGCTCGCTCTGGCAAAGACGGTGAAGGTTTGTCGCTTCACGGACTGGCGGTTCGGCGAGGAAAGGTCGTTAGTCGCCCAACTGCTCTCTGAGAAGTACCTCGTTGGGGTGCTACACATGAGCAACATCCATGAGATCAAGTTTTCCAACTGCCTCATGCATTCAGAACACTGGAATGCCATCGCAACGCTACGCTCGCTCGAGACGCTCTCGTTTGATTGGTGCAAGTTTCTGCGCAGCCCTGCAGATGCCAGTGAACCCGAGAAGTGGCGCAAGGTTCGAGTGTCCCACCTTCGCGTGGTTGATTGCAATCATCCGCTTGCAACCCCGCGCAGCGACTTTGTCGTGCCTATAGATCCTCGAAATCTGCGCACGCTTGCTATGGACATCGTCCTGTTTGAATACGTCCATTGGCTCCCCCAATCTGCTCTCACGGAGCTCTACCTCTACCTCCACTACCGAGACTGGAGTCTGACCCAGGAGAGGTACATGGAACGGCTGCATGCCATTCTTATGCAAGCTCCCCAGTCCCTTGAGGCACTGTCGATTCTGATTAACACGTCGGGTGGACTATCTCGAGACTTGGTCCGAAAGATGTTTCTTGATCCTGCGTTGACCAACTTGTCTCTCCTCCGCTCGCTGACATTGCGGGTTCCGATCAAGACATCAGAGACGCCCTTGGACGTAAGTCGCGTGTCTTGATCCAGTCATCTCTCCCCTTTTTTGACCTGTACCACAGATCCTTTCTTCCGCCCTGGAGGGTATCGGCCTCACACGACTACAATCATTCACATTGCAAGGCGGCTCGATCACACTTGCAGAGGTTCGACGCACCCTTCAGGGCAAACTGAGACCCATGTCCTGTCTCAGGTATGTTGACATACATGGGCAGATTCTTCGTTTGGTGGATGGGGAGTGGTCAGAAGCGTCTTCCAGTACGGCATAACTGCAGTCTCATTGACAGTCGTTTCTCCTGCGCTCTACTCCTTACCCTAGGGTGCTCGGAACACCTGCACGAGCGGGTCACCTCAGGCCTGCTTGCACGCTCGCATCTTCCCGAGTCCCTTTTTGAATCCTCCGACCATCTCTCTTTCCTACAGGAACGAACGATGATGTCCGTCTTCATACCCTCGGAGATGATCATCACTCGATTGTTTGTTCGACCCCGTTGATGTTCGTCGTTGCCACTGTCATGGCATACGGTATCGCGATGGTCTAGGCTTCGATCGAATGACCTGCACTGGCCCCTCGACGCTTCGAGTCTTTTATGAGTAGACCGTTCGCGACAAGGGGACGTGCTCGAATGGCGGTAGCGGTCGGGGTCTTTTCCACCTGGGAGCGCACGCCGTGTGCGAGTGTTTCATCCAACTGTGTACCCTCTGCTTCCACCACTGCGTTCTTATATCAGATCAGCAAGTTACTATTCAACCAGTATTATACACGACAGTAGATCAAGCGCATGGACTTATGTAAGGACATTCTCGCGATAGACCACGAAACGAACACCGCGACTCGACCCAGTTCTTGTCAACGTTACCCTCAAATACGGCCTGGAACACGTCAATTATTTAATACCAACTGAAGAACGAGCGAAATGTCACTCTTCAAATGGTCCAGTGAGGTCACCGCATTTTTCTGCGTTTGCCATCGACTCAGGCTTTCACTATGCTCTCCAGCTCCAGAACGACGAAGTGCAGATCGAATCTTGCCTATCATACCGAATGAGATATATTTCCATGTATTCGACCACATTGCTCAACCCACTGGACCTCTAGCACCGGACGAACTCCGACTATTCATCAATCTCTCTCGTGTTTGCAGATTATTTGCCGATTTTTGCCTTCCCCGCATATTTGAATTCCTCGAGTTTTCTGGTTCTGTATTCCGTGACGACACACCGACCGCGCTCCGAAACGATACCGTTTATAAGACGTCGCGCGGGGGCACGTTGTGCACACAGATAGCCGCGAAGCAGCCTCTTGCCCTTGCTCTCGCCAAGACCGTGCGCGTTTGCCATTTCACGGAATGGAAACTTAATAGAACAGGCTCATGGGCAGTCCGACTGTTTGCTCAGAAGTACATGGCCGGCATGTCACACATGTCCAATATCCGCGAGCTCAAGTTTTCCCACAGCGACGTGGACACAGACCACTGGAACACTATTGCAATGCTCGAATCGCTCGACGAACTCTCGTTCAACTGCTGTAATTTTTTGCGAGGTCCAGGTGTCGAACCCAACGAATGGGCCAAAGTCAAGCCGTCTCGCCTACGAGTGACGACGTGCACTGGGAATCGCCAACCCGCCGCAGCCATCGATGCCTGTCACGTACGGACACTTGTCACGGACTACGAGTTCTTCGAGCAAGTCGATTGGCTCTCCCAGTCTGCTCTCACGGTACTGCATCTCAGCCTCTGGGAATTTGGGCCGCCTAGCGACTCGTCTACGGGCAAGATCAGGTTTCTATTCTCCGGCTGTTACATTGAGCGGTTGCGTGCCGCGCTCATGCAAGTGCCGAAGACCCTCGAGGCACTGGAGGTTGAGATTCGATCCCACTTGGTAGAAAACCTGAAGCGTACGTTTGAAGAACTTGCTTGGAAGAACTTGCCTCTCCTTCGCTCGCTCACGCTGTGGGTCGATTCTGTGGGGGTATGCCAATTTCGTCCTAGTGTTTGATACGGTTCCTTGATCCGTACCTTAGGACAACATCGTTTCCTTAGTCTTGGAGGGCATTGGCCTTCTCACCAATGTTGAATCATTCACGTTGAAAAACTACACCGATAGAAGAGTTTTCAATTTAGTGGATGGAGTGTGGTTACAGGGATCTTAGCACAATGTAATTCCGTATTTCATTCTTATATACTACCCGTTGTGCAAGATATCCACACGAGCGGGTCACCCGCTTGCACACTTGCACCTTCTCGGATCCCCTTCCCCAATCTTTTAACCACCTTTCCGATGTTCTCCTCTCCCGCAGGAACGCCGATCTCCGTTTTCATAGCCTCAAGAACAACCATCACTTCATCCGCTGACTCGACTTTTTGTCCGACCTGGCATTTGATTTTCCAGACAGAGGCAGACAAGGGTGAGGTGATACATGTACAGTCCAAGGTCTCGTCAACCTCTGTTTCCTCTGCTGCTCGATTAATAGCATGGAATGGCAACGCGGAATGTCTTGAGCAACTCACTTGTATTGGCCCCCAATATCGCCAGTTCCTTTTGAGCCAACCATTCGCGAAGGAGCACGTTTTCCCTGATGAAAAGAAATGCACACACGAATCTTAAATGGTGGTCGTGGGTGTCTCACCTAGCCCCCTCGCGGGCGGCGGCTTCTGCTCGTTTTTCTGTGAACTCGGCGACTTGGCAAGCAATGGCCTTGATGAAAATCGTGTAGGCCGCCATCGAGAACACCGTCGGTTCTATCTTCATTAGTCCTTTAGACCTACAGGACCGATATCTCAGCGTCGACTAGGTACCTCGAACTTGTATTGTCCCGCATTAAACTCTTGCTCGATCTGGAAATGCCGCATTGTGAGCAAGAACGTATATATACTGATGATGTGCCTGACCTCTACATAGCGCTCCTCGCTGACGGGAATAAACGAAACCTATTCATCAAGACAAAGGACAGAAAGCGATACCGTGCATTAATCAACCTGGAAAGGGGGGTCATACCTGATCGAATGGCCTGAGTAACCATGGACGTTCTCTGCTGAAATCAGCGCCCTTGCCCCAGGTTTGCCAAGCTGGCAGAGTCCTTCCAAAGAGCTGGTATCCTCCTGGAGAGACGACCGGGTATATTGCTGCGATTGGCCCGGCGATTCCGACGGCGCCCTGTGCCGAGCGCTCAGCCCGAGCGACATGCCCTTTGCGACTTGAGAACTCACGCTGGGTGTGTACGTCCGTGACGGATTCATCTTCTGCGCAACTAGACGACACCGGGGATCAATCTAGAGTCCTCTTCAGTATATCTTGGCCGCCAAGATCACTGTGGCGTTCACTGACTGGTACCAAAAAGGGGCAGGCCAAGTAGAATCCAACGCCGAACACGAGCTGCCACGACCATTTGTGAGCGGAGGCAGAGCATAAACAGTCATTCTGATTACCCAGCTGGATCCCATCAGTTTCTCGAATGCCTCTGTAACACCGCCATCGAGGCCGTTGTTCTTCGCCAGGTAGTCGATGTTGCTGGGTAGGTATACGGCCTTGCTCCGGGTTGTGCTCATGTACCTCTCCAGAGCCTCACGGTTCCATCGATCGTCAAGGACAATGGGAAAGACGATCTTCCTTCCTGGGAACTCGACATCCACCATCGTATCTGGGAGCGAGCTCTCCACTTCTACCAAGAAGTCGAGGACATCCTTCTGCGAGATAATCATAGGATCGAAATGGCACTGACAAGGCGGTTCAGTACCGTGACGTGCCAAAAATGGAGTCACAGAAGAGCTCACCATGGTTGATCTGATGCAAGGCGCAAAGGACAATACTCCGTGCACATTGCGCTTTCGAGCTTCCGTTTCGAGTGCATGGACACGCGCCCGCAAGTCGAAGTCAAGTTTCATCTCACCATACTCGACGAGAATAGCGGAATCACCTGCCTTGGACATTCCGTATTAGTATTAGAGCGTGTAACCTCGCCGTGAACGGAACAAAGAAACCTACTTGGCGCAGGGTCGCTGTGGGCCTTGGACTCATAGCCGGAGGAACAACCTTCTGAAGGATGGCACTGAGCTGACTAGTTTCACTCTGAAAGGTGGGTACAATGCGCGCCAGGACAGCGTTGCCTGAAATTGCAGACTGGACATCTTCAATCCATAACCTCGCGGCTTGGGTGCCTACCTGGGCATCCGCCCATGTGACTCGCCTGAACATCACTGTGCTTCCAGGATCCAATTGACCCAGCTTCCACCTGCGTTCTTGGGTTGGCACGGTGAAAAACACAAGCGGTCCAGGAACTCACAAGTCGCTAGACGTAACAGTACAGGCACAGACATAGCCCCCCATATCAGGTCCTTCTTGGGTAAGAATTACCGGCGTGTCTCCATTCAGGTTGACGGTCCCTAACGCATAACCGTTATCAAGGATATTACTTGGGTGTGATCCTCCTTCACCGCCGTCGGCCCTAGCCCACTGTATACCGTTGGTGCTTTCCAGACGAATACCCATGCGGTTGCTGGATGAGCTGACGACCCAATGTGTTGAATAGAAAGATGTATTCCCCTCTGGAGTCAAGAATTCCTTGTCGTCATGCGGACCTGGGAGGACATCCACAACCCAGTCCTTAGGGTACACGGGAACGAGGGTCGTCGGTAGCGCGAATGAAATAGGTGTCCCTATTTCGTGAGAATTTGGAACACAGTCACCGAGCGCAAGCTGATCTCCTGGTTTCAATGCTCTTCCCTAAGGCGAAGATGAGACTTAGTTGGGTTCAGATTAAGTGAATGAAACAAAGACTTGCCTGATACCCACCCAAGCCCATTGAAGTTGACTTTGACCCGAGGTACTGAGGGACTTCCGGGAGCCCACCACGAACAGAGAGATACACTCTGAAGCCATTGCTTGGTTTCCCTCCAAGCTCTAGCATGGCTTTTGCGGGGACAACGAGACAAGCCCACATGGGGGCTGGTTCTCGGTTAATCTTGACCGCAACCGCTTTTCCAGTCACGGCCACCACACATGAAACATGGAACACAAACTTGCAATCCACTCCAGGAGATGTGACGATCTCAATGCTCTCTGTTTCTGGGTGGTTTCCGACGAGGAGGTTGGCGGCCTTGAAGGCCTGGACATCCATAGGTCCACTTTGGGGCATGCCGAGCCCGATTCGTCGTCCAGGAAGATCCTGGATTGTAGCCTCTATGCTACCCGAGACGACTGTGAAAGCCCTATCCTATCATGTCAGGGATGGGCCCATGTGGGTGATGAACGAAGCAAACCTGGGCGTATAGTCGAATGCATCCAGAAAGGTCGTCGTCGCTCCTCCACTTTTGAATGTTGTGCTCTCGCATATGGCCTTCAAATATGGTATATTATTAGGGGGCCCATAGATCTTGCAAGCCAACAGAACTTGATGAAGGCGAAGTACGGCTTCTTCTCTGGTGTCGCCCTTCACAATGATTTTGCATAAGAGTGGGTCAAAGAAGGTCGTAACGTTAGTTCCTGTTGAAATCTTATCAAAGTCAAGAGGCTGTCAGAACAAATCAACAATGAAAAAAAAAAAGTCAGACCCAATGATCGATTCGTAACCAGTTTTGCTCCGGAAAGTAAACTTCTTGAAGCACACCAGCACATGGCTTAAACCCATCTGCGGGGTTCTCGCTGTAAACACGGACCTCGATGGCATGGATGGCACCTTCGTCCAAGTTTGCGTCAAATATACGTTGCGAAAGCGTGGGGCTATCCAAGTTAAGACCACGAAACCTTGTGCGTTCCGCTACCCCTTGCGCGATCATTAGTTCCACGAGGTCAAGACCGGGGTGGACTGCCTCTGTTATCGGATGTTCGACCTACAGAAATGATGCCGCGATTCATAAGCATTGGACGTTTACGGGGAACACTCTTCAACTCACTTGAATTCGAGTATTCATTTCAAGAAAGAAGAAATTGCTGGTCTCATCGTCTACAAGAAATTCAACGGTGCCTGAAGGAGAGAGCTCAGGACTCTACAGTTTCATAGAATCAACTTTTCACGGTTACCTGCAGAAGAATACTTGATGGAACGACATAAGCGGACCGCAGCGTCGCACATCTCTTTGCGGAGCTTCGGATAGCGGGAGAAGAATGGGCTTGGCGTTTCCTCGATCACCTTCTGATGCCTGCGTTGAACACTACATTCGCGCTCGCCCATGTGAATCACGTCGCCAATTCCATTTCCAAAAACCTTGGAGGATACATCAACGGCGTAACCCTATCTTCAAAGGCTGTAGACCGCACCTGTACTTCGATGTGACGTGCAGATGGATAATATCGTTCGATGAAAACTCCTCCGTGGTGAAATAGTGCCTTGCATAGTTTAGATGCATGTAAACTGGAAATGAAATTTGGAGAACCGACCTCGGCTCGTTCTTTCGTACTTTCGAACCGGGCCAAGAGCTCGGTGTCATCTCTGCAGATAACGAGACCCATTCCACCGCCCCCAGCAGTTGCCTTGAGCATGACTGGGAAACCGATCTCTCTTGCGATCCTTATGCAGTCTGCTTGAGTACCAACGAGTCCCTGCGAGCCCGGGACGAGGGGTAAGCCGGCTTTCGCAGCCCAAGTTCTCGCTTGGTGCTTCCAACCCATGGCGCGAATGACGTCGGGCTGGGGTCCCAACCAAATCATTCCGGCATCCACAACCGCCTGAGCAAACTCTGCGTTCTCAGACAGGAAGCCATATCCAGGGTGTACCATCGACACATGTCTGTCCTTGCACACGGCGATGATCGCGGACGGTGATAAGTAGAGCCAGGACTCTGACCGTCCGTCGTGGGGTTGGGGTACGTCTTTCAAAAGTGCGGCTTCGTGGGCCAGCGACACATGGGGCGAGAGAGCATCAGAGGCACTGTAGACAGCGACGGTACGTATACCGAGATGCTTCGCCGTACGTATGACCCGTACTGCTATTTCGCCACGATTAGCGACCAACAACTTGTGTTCGCCATAGAATTCGCGACGCTCCATTTCGACTGACGTTGTATTGCCGATATGATGAAGAGGGAGGTCGTTCAACTGGGCGTGTGCGCCATCGGCATCATGTGAGGACAGTTCTGCCCTAAAAACATCTTGTGGTCAGCACACAGGCAGTCCATAGATCTAAACATGGTAGGTGCATACGTTTCTCTACCTTCTTTCGGCGAGCACGGCTGTTTCATGTCGTCCCAGAACGCATAGCAATATGGCTGGGGTATCTGTGACAGCACACCAGACTGTCGGCGCCCTCTAGGTCGGACGGGGATCTAGTCAGCGACCGAATGCAATGTTGGGTGACGGCACCAGCGCTGCTCGTGGTCAAGATTCCCTGCTTTCCGGTCCCCTCCAGGAGCGCTACATACTAGACTACATGGAGTAACGACATGGCGGCGCACGCGAAGAAGCCGACTGCCGACACACCAGACCTTCAAGCACCCTGTTGCATCTAGAGACACTGATATTTCGAATCCTCGCCTTGATTTGTGCGAGATCAAAAAATTATGTGCACACAAGGTACATGACAATATCATACACCCAGCACTAGTAGATACCAGCGAAGCTACCCGTCGATGTGCTCCTCAGTGCTACTCTTCATACTCATCCTCCGTTCTACGCAGAGCCGCGCCAAGGTGTCGAAGCATATGCCTCTCGTGCTTGTCTTGTGGTAAGAACGCCTGCTTGTGCGATTCGGGACCGACCGTGACTGCACCGAGTGCCTTGACAAACCCTCTGCGACATAGACCATTCGGATTCACAGGACGGACAAGGCGGACCCACACGCTCACCTCTGCGTCGCGTCGAGATACGTCTCCCTATCGAACCGTCTCTGCGTCTTGAGCGAGACGCCATCGCGCGAGAGAGTGATACCCCTTTGTTCGAGTCTGCGGACCGGGCAAGAATGCGCCATGGATGTGCGGAGCGATGCAATGGATGCGATAGGGAGACTTACGAGGCTTTGGTGGATTGGAAGGACGACGAGATGGCGTTCCCGGCGTAGAGGACGCCGACGATGGCGCCAACGAAGAAGAGGGCCGTCTGCCGGGGGTTCAGACCGTTGGACGTGGTGGTTCGGTGTAGGAGGGGCTCACCATGACGAGGGAGAAGACATCGATCCTGGGGCACACAAAGTCACTAGAGGATGCTGAGGGCGGATGGATGGGGACGTACCAGGAGGCCATGGTAGGGTCGTGGCTCGGTTGGTTTCTTGGCGAGGGCGGTGAGGGGAAGAAGAAAGGACGCGACCCGAGCTGAAGGCGTCCACATGAAATAGGGCCACTGGCACAAACGTAATTCGGGATGAAACAATCACATCGTGCTGTGCATCCACGACACGATTGGGCCATCCGGGACACAGATTGCAACTACGGCTGACATTGCTTGCCCAGTACGACACAAAGACGGAGCAGCTCGAACATGCTGGATCCAATGCAAGACCCCCGTCTTCGAGGGCACCCAGGCAGAGGGGCAGGAATTGAAGCGAGTGGCGCTGCACACAACCCCCAAATTAAGGTTAGGGTCACTTCTCCGCCAAGGCCTGCTGCACAGCCGCCAAGACCTGCGCGTGCACGTCCTTGTCCGCAGCAATAACACCATAATTCTCCCCCAGCGTTCGTCCAAGCCCAAAGTCGAGACGTCGACCCCGCGAATCCGTAATGACACCCCCACATTCCTCGACGAGCAACGACCCAGACGCGTGATCCTGCATCTTTTCAATATCGATATACCAGGACCAACACACCAACACACCCAGATCTTCTCCTGGTACCCAGTTCCAGTGGGCATCCGGAGGTACACACCGCCATCGCCTCGAGCGAGGCAGCCATACTTGGCCTGACTGTCCATTCGCATCGGCGCCCGCGTGATGCCCAGCAGCTCAGATATTCTGTGGTTCAACGCAAGGTCCGCATGTGCCGCTTCCACTGATTCCAAAAAATTAAGTTCTCCGGGCCTGACAAGAGGGATCGTCAACGGTTCCGAGTGATTGCTTGAGAGCATCGTCTGTGCGTGTACATGAGAAGACAAGAAAAACAGCAACGAGGCCCGGTGGCATACTTGTTCGGCGCCCTGACCCTTCACAGCGACAAAGATACAACCCTTGGGCCCGTCGGGATCCCCGCCCTTCACCGGCAGATTCGGACAGCCCATGACTCCAAGGACGACTTGCCCATCGACGATCAACGCCAAACACACGGCATACTGTCCACCACGCAGGAATCCCTTTGTCCCATCGATGGGGTCGAGCGTCCATCGACCTAAAAACATTCGTCTTCCCCACATGAATCAAGGGATCGGTAACGCACGTCCGATGCGACCACCTTGATCACTCCCTCGGTCGATCGCGTCCAAGAGTTCTTGAGGGGTCCGTTCCTGGCCGGGACCGAGTCCCCACTCCGAGGTCTCCCCCGTCTCCAGATCGGCCATGAGCGCTTCGTTGGCAAGCGCGACGATCCGGTTGGTGAGTGCGTCTCCGGTTTCTTGTCGAAGTTCCGCTGCATCCTCTTCCCCAACGATCGGATCGGCGGGGAAAACGCGACCCAAGATGGTGTTGACGACAGCCTGAGCAGAGTAGTCACCGACTGAGACATAGGTGACAAGGTCAGACATAGCTCTAGTCTCATCGATCGGCGCACCTGTCACGGGCGACTTGTCGCCCTTAGTGAGCGTCTCGTTCTTGACGAGCTTGTTAAACACGGAGGACGTTAGTGCGCATGCACGGCGCACGGCGGCCAGTGCGACTTGTTTCTCGAATGCATATGGCAAAGACATGGTGGAAAGGAATCGCACGGGACGCTGGAAGAGGTTTTTGTGGACATGTCGAAGCATGGAAGATTTGACACACGTGACTAGCACTCACTACAATCCGAGAGGCGCACCACATTGCGCACTCGATCTGTTCTTCGATCCTTTTGTAAGAATAAGAGCAAGATATACAGAGGCGCGCGACTATCGAGAGGTCTAGCTCAGTCGTGCGCGGGCAACGAACTAGTGTGTATTTACCTATCGAGAGGTCTAGCTATATCGCTAATTAGCTGAGTAGGTGTACATGTGTGCTAAGTAACTCACCTCAGTCGTGCGCGGGCAACGAACTGAGGTGACTCGTACGAGGACGACGGCTTATATGCTACTGGTAATGTCATTAGGCATTAAGACATAGCAGGAGCGTTTGCTAATGTACGGGATATGTGACGGTCGCCAGCTTAGCTCTAGGGTCTTGTCGTATGCACATTATTCAGTATGGTACGCGAGGACGGAAGATGTACGCGAGCGGGGCCCTCGCCGGCTCCTCTGTCAGGTCGGTGACGACGAGGCTGCGGGCGCACTTGCTGATCTCAACACCTTTGGCACCTGTGCTCATCGTCTTCGTCGCCCTGCGCCGCATTGTCACAACGAAGAGAAAACCCGAAAGGGTTATGCTTCGCTTTTGCCGGACGAATGTGGGACGATGGCATCAGAACGAGGAGCGACCTACAACAGTCCTCGACTATTCATAGGGACTTTTGCGGCATAGTAACTGAGTCCCAAGGGGCCCCCATCCTTCCCGCCGCTAAATCCCGGTAAGCCGGAGTGAAATGAGGATCATAGTCAGGCGGATTCAACGAATCCAATGGATCTCGGGCGGAGTCACCAGATTACTTATCATCGCGCATGTAAGAGTCTAACCATTGGGACTGCTAGAGCGTTCAAACCGAGTGAGCAGCTGCAGCTCCTGGGACCAATCACTTAAAAATGGTCTCATGATTGGAGTGTCTACAAACAGAGCACAAGCGAGGAAGAGAACTAGAAGAGCAAAAGAGTGACGGGAGGATGAGATGAAAGACTACAAGCAGTGAAGAACAGGATGAGAAAGGAACGGGGCGGAAGGGATCGAGCGCGATACCGGTAATCAGTTCTATGATGGGGCCGCACGACGGACCTTTCCATGCGCCCTGTACTTGGAAACACAAGATAGTCCACTGGCGAAATGCCAGCCATAAAGCGATTTATCATACCATCAGGCTACAGATGATGTTGCAGCCATCACGACTCGGTCACGAGACAGCAAGGCCTACCCAAACGCGCTGCCCACAAGCAAAGCAAGTCGACCGGGTTGAAGCGACGTACTCGATATAGCGAATAAAACCATTATTCCAATTGAGGTGGATCGCATGCACGATTACGCGGGCAAATTGCACTAATCAGGAACCAGTATGTGAGCACTGTCCCTGTTCGTATCAGTCCGCCCTTCACCCCCGTTCGATGCCAGAACAAACCACACACCGTTGTAGATCTGGCCAGAGTACCAGCACATGCCAGCCAGCGATGCACACAGGAAGAAACGTTGACGCGACCCCTCCCTGATTATCCATACCAGCATGAGGTTGTGAATGCAACGTATTGAATAAAGCACATGTCGCGAGATTTGCCGGCTGGACTGCGCAAACGACATGAGTAAGTAAAGTGTTTCCCCCCCCAGAAAAAAAAGGAAGATCTGTCCTCAGGGGGGGGGCGGGACAGACAAGGAATCGATATCGCCGATGGAAATGCTAAGCAGTTGAATGGACATGACCAATATCCATTGGTATGCAGCGTATTGAGCTCGTTATTCGGTTGTGTCCCGGTGAGTGGGATTAATAGAGCCATGATCCGGTGAAAGGAAGATTGACACGAGACCGATCATGATCAAGTTAGAACGTATGAAGTGGTGCAGATGAATTTCGATAGTGAGCCAGCATACGGCCATGCGTTGAACGAATAGCACTCACAACCAAAGCCAAGTGTCTAGTTGTAGTACACCCGCTGAACTGTAACGCTGTCCGTCTGTGCGGATAAAATCCATCGATCGGAATGTAATTCTCATGGTTACGGTAAACGCACTATTGTCCATGCACGATCCATCGGCAATGATATCAACACTGCGATAACGCCCGATATAGCGATCGAGGGATAACGGAAACAACTGGTTTAACCCAAAAAGCAAGATGGCGAAAGAAAAGGCCTTGGCCAAGGTCTCAGTACTGGCAGCCTTGATTGAAACTCACATACCCATTACTCAAGCTCGGAGGCTAGACGCCGTGATTCTCAAATCATCCGTGTTGACCACAGCCGATCACACCCCAGGATACGATAAATCATCCTCCGCCAGATGCATTCAATACTCGTGAATTTGGGAGCACTTCGCCTAGTGCTCCAGCCAGAGCATTCTCACAATCAATGTTGGGGCCACCGAAGTGATGAGTAACACCTATCATAAAGGTTTGAAAGCCACGAAGCGTGCTAAAGAACTTGCCATCCTCCTTTGAGAGAGCCTCTCCATGACATCTCAGGTCCGGCCAGCCGTGCTCCAGCTCACTCGTCATGTTCACAGCACTTGAAAATGTAAGAACACAGGAAGAAAAGAGGGGAAGTGGAAGTGAATAGAAACAGAGTTGTGACCTTGAAGGTGCCAACAAGATTAGCCGAGGCCAGCTTGCAGCGGTGCTGACGTGCCCACGAGCCTGCAAGACATGGAAGCGTCGTTTGTAAGGAAGGAATGTGTGTTTCGAGATGAGCAGGCAAAGGCTTGCAGAGCATTATTCTCTCGCATGCTAACTCTCCCCACTCAACGAGTACATAGGCGCAGCTTTGAATAGTGGATCCCGAGGCACGTTTCGCAGGAAAGTGGGTTAAAACTTGGGCGTGTTGGACCTCTGGAAGACGTAATCTGAGTTCAGTGACATATCCAAGTGCTTAGTAGCGGGTCGCAAAGCAGTTGCATCTCTGCTCTGTACCCGACTCCGCCGCACTATGTACCGAAGATGAACCAAAGATCTACAAATGCCTGGCACTGCCTGCAGAGCGCTACTCCCCCTCAGCAGCGCCATGTTCGTTGCCCTCCTCGTATTTGCAGCCGTGCTGCTGGCCATCAGGCTCAGACGGTCGCGGTCGCCACCACACACCAGCAGACTGCCGCTCCCACCTGGCCCGACACCACTTCCTTTCCTCGGAAATGTGCTCGGTATGAACAGAGATGCGCCCCATCTCACGTACACAGCGTGGTCAAAGACATACGGTACGTCCCCTTGACATATCGCGTGCTAGAGCACGACGTTGACGATGCAATGCGTGTCCACAGGCGATATCGTTTACACACGTATCTTGGCTCAGGACATCATACTGTTGAACTCGGAACAAGTCGCCGTTGCATTGCTCGAACAGCGCTCGAAAAAATACTCTGACAGGCCTTCTTTCTCTCCCGCGGATGTGTGCGCTCTCTCGCCATTTTTGCCTCCTTTGCGCTGACGAATACGCAAAGCTTTGATTTTGAGTGGCCAACCTCTAGCGTTCAGTATGGGCCCAGGTTCAGGTTACACCGACGATTGTTGCATCAAGTCTTTCATGCCAAGGCAGCACTAAATTACCGTGACAAACAACTACGGAGAGCGTATGAACTGATGACACATCTATTGGAAGACCCGGCGCGCTATTCAGCGCATTTCACCACGTATGTTTCATTCCATTCGTCGCACCTCGGGAATGACTACTCAATCTTGCACGCAGGTTCTCGGCTTCTGTAGTTATGGAGGTGACGTACGGGTACGATATGAAGGGCGAAGAGACATTCGTTGCGTCTATGCAGCGTGCTTCAGATATCGTCCTAAATGTTTCCACACCCGAACTATTTGCATTGTGTACCGTATTTCCGTTTGGTGGGTCCATTCTTTGCATCTCAATTACTTTTTGACGCACGTATGATACAGTGAAGGCGCTTCCATCGTGGTTTCCAGGAATGGGGTGGAAGTCCGAGGCTGCCGAGTGTCGGCGTCTAGTGCATGACGGGTTAAACACACCATATGCTTGGGTTAAACGACGCATCGTACGCATCTGAATTAATTCTCGTGTGACGGCTCATGGGGTCACCAGGAGCAAGGAAACGCACCCCCGTCCATGGTTACTGACTCCATCATCCGACATCGTCTTAACGATGATTCGAAGGACCCAGAGCTCGTGCAGGCCATCAAGGAGTCTGCAGGGACGCTGTATGCAGGTGACTGCTATTTTCTAATGTGGACGCGTCTCATTCCTCGAAAATAACCATATTCTCAGCTTCTGTCGAGACGGTCTGTTTTTGCGCTCCATCGTTGGCAGCATAGAGTGACTCATGGACGAGCAGACTCATGCGACGCTTCTTGTCTTTGTCTATGTCATGATGAACCACCCAGAGGTCCAACGCCGTGCACAACTTGAGATCGACCGCGTGGTCGGGAAGCAGCGACTACCAGAATTTGAAGACAGGGCGTCGTTACCATACGTAGATGCGGTACTACGGGAGACGATGAGGTGTCACCCGGTGGGGCCCTTGGGTGCGCTCAGTCTCGATTTAAGGTTTTTGCATCCACTGACGACGTTTAGGTATTCCTCATGCTACCACCGAAGAAGATGTATATGAAGGGTATTACATTCCGCAGGGTGAGCAGTACCGACGTTTGCAGTAATCCCGACTCACCGTTTTGTGCAGGTGCGACGGTCATAGCAAACGTCTGGTAGGTACACTGACGTGCGCGTGTGCCCGTACAATGACGACTGTATGGTAGGGCGATATCGCACGACGAGAAAGTATATCCGAATCCCGAGGCATTTGTGCCAGAACGATTCTTGCATGAGGATGGCACGCTGAATGAGGACAAGATCTCGTATGTCTTTGGTTTTGGGCGTCGGATTTGGTTCGTCCTGTCAATGTTCGTTCGAGCAATCCAGGCCCTCACGCTCTGCGAATAGTCCAGGGAGACATGTCGCAGACGCCTCGTTGTGGTCTGCAATGGTCTGTATGCTGTCCTTGTTCCGGATCGAGAAGACGGAGAGGTCCGGAAATGTAAAGTGGTCGAGAGGGTTGACGACGTACGTACATTTCGCTAGTGTGTGTGTGATGCTGATTTGGCTCGTCAGACATCCGCTACCGTTCCCGTGTCAATTCATCCCCAGAGACGAAGAAACAGATTCGCAAAAGCTGGCCTCATTGATTTATGCTAGCCGTATAGCATTGTAAACTGTCTGCTGCCCCATTGGACATTAAACGAGGATTAAGAAAAAAATCGTCTGCTGTTCCTCTGTCAGCTCTGGTTGCATTTGTCTTTCACTCACGATTTCAGGCACAGATAATCACCACATTCCATGAGACCATTCCACACAATCATATTATGTTGATGAATTGTATTGGGTTTGTCATACGACAGAAACTGCGCAGATCACTTACATCAATTCAAGAGTGCGATCACAGAAAGTTTACAACTCCCAGGATGACATTCATTGAAAAACAACTTCGCACCTTGGATTGTGTAATCGAGCTTGTCCATTGGAATGCAATACGTCGTGACACTTTCGAACGTGTTTCCCAAAAGCAGTGGTCTTTGCACGATCCGCAGTAAACTACTTCATCCGCAAAACTCGTCCTCAGTGCCGACTTCGAAGCCCCTTGAACCATGAAAGACGAAATTGCCATTGCTCCAGAAATCTCGACTTGCGACAGATCGACATAGTCGCATATAGCATGACGATGTACGGTGACATAGATACAGACCCTGTTTCCGTCGTCGTCGTGAATCTGAGTTTTTCGTGGAGTTGCAGATCCCAAGGAGAATGATGGTCTTGCCAGCGTTCGCACGTTCGACGATAAAGATCCTGAAGCGGCCAAACTCCTGGAGGTTCCTGAGATCGCCCTTGTATTTTCGTCCGTATCTTGAGATCGTAAGCGTGAATAGGAGTGTGGTTTAGTGTCATGGGTGGTGGTGAGATTGAGTAGGGCCAGTTCGACACCCTAGCTTTCAATTCAATCTAAATCCCAAACAATCCATCAGAAAAGCCACCGTCCTGCCACTCACCAATTTTGCCTCCTCTCTCCCCGGTCATGACTCTGGTCGACGAGGAGGCAGGTTGACTTGGAAAACGAAAGGTGTACAGTCAGTGTGAACAAACCGATTGAGCGAAACCCTGACAGAAATCTGCATACCAAGCACCAGATTTATTGAGTCCCCTTTATACACCCACGTGCCAGTCGACGTCCTCCCCGCAGACGACCAACTTTTTTGACAAGGTGCAAGCCGCTATGCATCATAGCGTCATCAGAGTCGAACTAGTTCATCACCGCGGATTCGCTAGTCCTTCCTGAGATGCTCGATTCTATGTCGTTCGAGCGCTCCTACTTGATGATACCCAGTTCATTAGTGCGCTTGAATTGATCATAAATGAAAAGGCCTACCACGATCATCCACTCCGACCACTAGCACTTACCGACGAGGCACAGATGTGGGCTCTTCTGATTCCCATCTGACTCATTCACTAGTTTCTGGCCATCAGCAAACCACTGTTTTTTCCACGGTAACAGAGCGATGTACAGTGACTACAGGCAACACTCAATTTTTGCCAAGGGGCATAGAAGATGAATTTTATGTCACTGTGCAGTGCTGCACATCAACTAAGGGTTTTGACGTCTGTTGCATGTGGTATTAGCAGCATATCTAACGGGAGTGTAGTGGTGATCTGTAAGTATATCGTGTGCTAGCAGGCCGAACGGCGCTCTGAACAGACCTGTGAGTGGGTGACGCGGAAGGAGGTGACCAGTAACACGTCACATCACGTGCATTCTAGATTTTTCCTGGCCGCACAGTTTTTATTGCGACCCGTTTCTGTTCCGTTTTTACTTCATCTTGTCTCCTCTTTCCTCCTTTCTTCGTCCCCCTCCAAAACACAACGATGCACGCTATTTCGTCCTCGTCGTCCCGCGCAGCCCGCAGGGCAGCCGCAAAAGCCGCACGGCCTGTATTGGCTCGTGGTGCCCACAAGGAGATCAAATTCTCCAACGACGGACGTGCGAGCATACTCAAGGGTGTCGACGTCCTTGCCAACGCCGTTAGCGTCACTCTCGGTCCAAAGGGTAAGCATCGTTGTCTATATCCGACTCGTTGTGAACGACGCGTCTCTGCAGGTCGCAACGTTATTATTGAGCAGTCCTTTGGCGGTCCCAAAATTACAAAGGGTACGTCGTGTGTTGGTGCGTGTCGCGTCTTATACCTGACCTGAGCAACTAGACGGTGTCACGGTTGCCAAGTCGATCACGCTCAAGGACAAGTTTGAGAACCTTGGCGCCCGGTAAGCTCACGGTCCTCTTACTCTAGCCGTTCGCACACTCACATACGCGACTCAGTCTTGTTCAAGACGTGGCCCAAAAGACGAATGAAATTGCAGGTGATGGGACGACGACAGCGACGGTGTTGGCGCGCGCCATCTACTCAGAAGGCGTCAAGAACGTGGCCGCGGGGTGTAACCCCATGGACCTCCGTCGCGGGTCGCAAGCAGCCGTTGACCGTGTCGTCGAATTCCTCGCTGCGAATACCAAGAAAGTAACGACGACGGCCGAGATTGCTCAGGTCGCGACCATCTCTGCTAACGGTGACACCCATGTCGGCAACTTGATTGCTCAGGCCATGGAAAAGGTCGGCAAGGAGGGTGTCATCACCGTCAAGGAGGGTCGTACCATTGAAGACGAAATTGAAATCACCGAGGGCATGCGGTTTGACCGCGGGTTCATCAGCCCCTACTTTATCACCGACGTCAAGACGCAAAAGGTCGAGTTTGAAAAGCCGCTCATTTTACTGAGCGAGAAGAAGATTTCGGTCTTGCAAGACATTCTCCCTTCGTTGGAGGCGGCCGCGCAATCGCGCCGTCCTTTGGTGATTGTTGCCGAGGACGTTGATGGCGAGGCGCTGGCAGCCTGCATTCTCAACAAGTTGCGTGGTCAACTCCAGGTGGTTGCCGTCAAGGCACCTGGCTTTGGTGACAACCGCAAGTCAATTCTTGGTGACCTCGCCATTCTCACGGGCGGTACTGTCTTTACGGATGAGCTTGATATCAAACTCGAAAAGGCTACGCCTGATCTCCTTGGGTCTACTGGCTCCATCACCATAACCAAGGAGGACACGATCATTCTGAACGGAGATGGTTCCAAAGATGCCATTCAGGCGCGCTGTGAACAGATTCGCGCACTTCTTGCTGACCCCACAACGAGCGAATACGATAAGACCAAGTTGCAGGAGCGGTTGGCTAAGTTGAGCGGTGGTGTTGCGGTCATCAAGGTCGGTGGAAGCAGCGAGGTTGAAGTGGGGGAGAAGAAGGACCGATATGACGATGCGCTCAATGCGACTCGTGCTGCTGTCGAGGAGGGTATTCTTCCTGGTGGTGGTGTCGCGCTTCTCAAGGCATCACTCGCACTTGCGACCAACACGCCTGGCTCGGCCAACCCACCATCTAATGCAGATGCCAAAATCGTGCCTACGACCAACTTTGACCAGGACCTCGGTGTCAATATTATCCGCCGAGCGCTGACGCACCCCGCACGGACTATTCTCTCGAATGCGGGCGAGGAGTCCTCGGTGATTGTGGGTACGCTCTTGAGCCAGTACGGGAGCGCAGACACGTTTGCTATGGGTTATGATGCAAGCAAGGGCGAGTACGTGGACATGATCAAAGCCGGTATCGTGGATCCACTCAAGGTCGTACGGACGGCTCTCGTGGATGCGTCGGGTGTGGCGAGCTTGCTGACGACGAGTGAGGCATGTGTGGTTGAGGCGGAGGAGGAGAAGCCCGCGGGTGCACCTGGAATGGGCGGCATGGGTGGCATGGGTGGCATGGGCGGCTTCTAAGTGGGCTTGCACTTGGTGACTTGCATTCTTCATGACGACCTTATGGCGTTGGCATTATTCGCATTTAACGTAGTTACTGACTAGTTCTCTCGCTCACCACTCACACACATTTGATGGCAACAAGAGCGTTGTTATCTGAGACATGGGCACTAGGCGGCGATAACGCAGACATAAGATGGGGGTCACCTGTGCCAAGTTCTGTTGCGCTTCCATCTCGACTCAGACCTAGACCCATAGCATCGCAACGATGGCCGCCGATCTCAAGCAAGAGCGACGGCGGAAGTTCGAGGGCGTGTTTGCCAGGCTGAGAGACGACCTGGTGAACCATCTCGAGGGGGAAGACATGCCCACCGAGGCGGTGGAGTGGTATCGTCGGGTGCGTTCTCGATCTCTCTTCGGATATTGACGCTGACGATCCGGTCCTGGTGTGATTCGTTGCGATGTGCGCGATCGCGATCGCGATATACAGAACCTCGAGTACAACGTCCCTGGTGGAAAGCTCAACCGGGGGATGAGCGTCGTCGATTCGGTCGAGATCCTGCGGGGCTGCACGTTGAGCGAGGACGAGTACTTCAAGGCGGCGTTGTTGGGGTGGTGTATCGAGCTGGTGCGTCCGCTCGTCGTTACGCCGACGACACTCACCTTCTGACCGACGTGCGGTAGCTGCAAGCCTTTTTCCTCGTCTCGGACGACATCATGGACCAGTCGATCACACGCCGCGGGCAGCCGTGTTGGTACCGCAAGGAGGGGGTGGGCAACATTGCGATCAACGATTCGTTCATGCTCGAGGGCGCGATCTATCATTTGCTTAAAAAGTATTTCCGCACGGAGCCCTACTATGTGCATTTGCTCGAGCTGTTTCACGAGGTACGCGTGTTGTTCGCGTTGTCTCGTCTGAAGAGATGACCGAGATGGGTTTCGTGTCGCAGACGTCGTTTCAGACCGAGATGGGACAGTTGGTCGATCTGATCACGGCGCCAGAGGACAAGGTGGACCTGAGTAAATTCTCGATGATCAAGTCGGTTTCGTTTTCGTGCGTGTGAGAGACATGGCTGATCCCATGACACAGACACGCGTTCATTGTGCAATACAAGACGGCGTACTACAGTTTTTACCTTTCTGTCGCGCTCGCGATGCGCGTCTGCGAAGTGCCGGAATCGTACGTGGTGGATGGGCAGACGGTGCGCCCGTACGAAGTCGCGCTCTCCATCCTGCTCCCACTGGGAGAGTACTTTCAGATCCAGGACGATTTTCTCGACTACGCGGGCACGCCGGAGCAGATTGGCAAGGTGGGGACGGACATTGTGGACAACAAGTGTTCGTGGTGCGTGAACAAGGCGTTGGAGGTGGCGACGGCGGAACAGCGGGCGGTGCTAGAGAGCAACTATGGATGCAAGGACGCGGCAAAGGAGGGGCGGGTCAAGGAGGTGTACGAGGCGATCGGACTGAGAGAGCTCTACCGGGAGTACGAGGAGGCGGCCAAGGTGCGGCTCGATGCGCTGATCGCGGCGGTGCCCGAGCCCAAGTTCGACGCGGGGAGGGTGTTAAGGCGAGGGGTGTTTACGGCGTTTTTAAACAAGATCTACAAGCGTACCAAGTGATGAGATGTACATGAATGGGAGACTCCGTGATAGAGGGGTGTTGGCTGTTTACAGGGCTACGCTGGCCTCGGGACCCAGGATGGCAAGGACCTTGGCGCGGGAGCAAAGGGCGTCGCGCTTTGCCTTGCGGGCAGCGCGTTCCTCGGCGTCGGCAGCGTCGTTGCAGACCTGTGCGAGATCGAGCCAGTGGTCCTTGTCGTCGGTGTCTGCGCACGCACAGGAGGGCTCCCTGTCTGTGCGGGTCGCATTTTATACACAGCGTGCCCGGTGGTCATCAATGTGGTGGAGGTCGATCTCGACAGTGCATCGTCGACTCTACTTTGCAAAAGGGACTATTTCGGGTTGCGGGCTAAAAATAGACCAGATGGGAATTGGTTAAAAGAGCGAGTCTGGTCCGCGTTGTCCATCTCCTCTTTCCCTTCCAAAATGCGTCCCCCGTCGCTCCTTAACATCCTTCTCCTCCCCGTCCTCCCCGTCCTCCCCGTCCTCGCCCAGGATCGCACCACAGAGCAGGGCGAGGCCCAGATCACCGACCCCACCCAAGAATGCACACCCTACTACTATGCCCCCGTCGGCCAGGCCATAGCCGCGGGCAAATTCCCCACCATCTGGCAGCCCGCCACCATCGTTGAGAACGATACCAACGCACTCGCTAAATACCAGAGCATCCAGTCCCAGATACCCGACATCCAGCCGAACGGCTACCAGCCTGCCTCCCTCGAGGGCAACTGGACAAACTTTACCTACCCCCCCGGCGACCCGGACTGCTGGTGGACCTATACCCAATGCACTACCCCAAAGCTTGCCGGCCTCCCCCCTGACTTTGCTGCCGCCCCAGAGGTGCCTTTCTCCCCCTTCTTCATTCCGCCACGCTCACACCCAGCTAGCCGGACACTCTGGGCTACGGATTCGACGACGGCCCAAATTGTTCTCACAACGCCTTTTACGACTATCTCCAGCAGAACAATCAGAAAGCCAGTTCGTGCCTTGTCTCCCTCGCCTTTTCTCCTCTCACTCTTTGCAGCCATGTTTTACATTGGCAGCAACGTCATGGACTGGCCCCTCGAGGCGCAGCGTGGCCTCGCAGACGGTCACGAAATTTGCGTCCGTGAGTCCCCCCCCCCTCTTCTCTTCCCTCCCCCTGCGCTCACCTCTCTCCAGACACTTGGTCCCACCGTTATAGTCGGTATTCTCCCTTGTGCCTCACGTCGTCCCTGCTCACCCTCTTTCAGTGACCGCCCTCACGAACGAAGAGGTCTTTGCCGAATTCTACTACAGTAAGCCTTCTCCACATATCGTCCTCTTCCCCGCTCATCCCTCTGCTAGCTGTATGCACTTTTCCTCTCCGTCCCGACCCCTGCTGACTCCTCATAGCTGGAGGCGATCAAACTCGTCGTTGGTGTCACTCCGACCTGCTGGCGTGTCCGTCTCGTTTGATTCTCCTCCCTTTTTCCCTCTCCTCACCCCTCTCTCACAGCCTCCCTTTGGTGACGTCGACGATCGTGTCCGTGCCATCGCTCACGCTATGGGTCTCCGCACCATCATCTGGACGTATGATTCCAACGACTGGCGTGCTGGTACCGGAAACGTCACCGATGCCGATGTCGATGCCAACTACGAGACACTCATTGACCGTGCAGAAAACGGCACGTTTAGCTCCGTATGCATTCATTTGTTCCACCCAGCATCGCCTTTCTGACACCCCTTAGGGTGGGACGATCATGCTCACCCACGAACTCAACAACTTTACAATGTCCGAGGCCGTCAAGTTTCACGACCAGCTCAAGTCCGCCTTCAAGTACCTCGTTCCCATGGGCGTCGCTGCAAACATTTCCCAGCCCTATGTCGAGACTAATTATTCCCTGCCTAGTTTCGAGCAATGTCGGTCCCGTCTTGTGGTCGTGCGATGGCGTCGCTCACGCGTTCTCTTGCAGACATTTCTGGCACCACGACACTCAGCGGCGGTGTCGCCTCGCCCACGGGTTCGTCTGGCCAATCGAGCTCTAGCTCTGGCTCTGGCTCTGGTTCTGGCTCGCACGGCTCCAGCGGGGCGGGATCCTCATTTGGTACTTTGAGCGGCCTAGCTGTATCGGCCGCGTTTGTGGGTAGTGTCCTGAGACTGTTGATGTAAATCTGGGAACCTTGCTTTTTTTAGACCTCTGACGACCGTCATGACGTCCCGTTTCCTCGTACTCGACTACTATCGTTTTTTAAAACACTTTGCAGGTTGTACGGACTCACCCTGTCCTTTGATGTTGCGTGCGCGCTCCCACGATGCGTGCGGAAAGACCATGTGGACAGGACATTTTCCTTTGTTCAACTGTACCTAATTATACCCATAGGAGCTCTGTGTTTTTGTTTGTCTCCAGGCGTAGTTTTTACCCTTCTGTGGAGTTGGATTGGTCTGTGGAACATGGACCTGGGATACATAGGAGAATCACATCAATATCACATCTGTCATTAATGGGTCAGCAGCGACGGACCAGATGCAGCGCGAGTGGTCTCCGGGCGCGATGGTCTCCGCACACGGGCAGTGCACCCCGCCGTGGGTGTCCCACAGGCACCCGGCCGCCACATTCTCAGCCAAAAAAAAAACACTGATGACGGGACTGGCGATATTGCGGGGGGCGAACAATACACACGCCGGGACACTGACGCGTTATATGAGATAGCTACTGTCAACAGGACAGATCAGCGAACGTGGCGTCGTCGCGTGTGAGCGAGGGAGGGATGTGAACCGGTGATGGCTCCTCGTTCTATGGGGCTGTCATGATGTACTCGGTGATCGCACTCACCATGTCGCATGCGGCGCTGATTGCCAGGTGTAGAACAGACCCGTGTACCCGATCGCGTTCCGAGTCTGTCTGCAGCCTGCAGCGTCGTCTCGTAGGACCTCGATTGTTGGCAGGATGCCACGGGAACGTCAGGCGTCGAGGGCGCATTCCTGGCGAGTGGATCGTCTGTACGACGACGGTAGCGCCATAGTCGCGTATCGCTAGAGCGTGGTCGTGGGCGAACACGCTGTGCATGCTCGGGAAGTCGGACCTCAGAACACTGAGATTAGGTTTCCTCAATGGGGCACGAGTACTCACGTAGTAAGTACTGGCGGTACTGTATGACCGTGCAATGGGTCACTGACATGATCGCGTCCCTGGTCTGTGAAGCAGAGTCGCGGTGCGTTGGGTGGTATCTGAGCCTGGACCAACTAGACGTGTGCGGTGGCGGCGGCCATCACAGCTACCGTTTGGGTCTTGGACCAGGCTGCAACTCACACGTAGCGTCCGTGGAAGCAATGACCAGCAAGAGTACGCTAGTCTTGTGAGCACCATCAACGCAGTCGTGTTCTCTCAGTTCGACCACTCGATAGGGTACGGAAAGCCAGCGCCTCACAATCATTGCACGGCGTTCTGCTCCTCCAGTCTGCGGTGAACGAGCAGACGCAACATTCTCCCAACTCGTCGGTGTGTGTATGCGATTGCCTTCTTGCCAGGTGGTTCATGGAATTATATCCTCATTGTCCCAACGCACTCCAGCTCTACCACCCATTTTTGGTTTATGGTCCCTGATATCACGACAGGCTTTGCCACTCTTGCGCAAAACTGATCGCACGCCCTGCATTCTACAGAGTCGCCACCACCTCATTCATGAACATGGCAGTGGCGTTCACACGATCATAAATGCGGTAGAGACACGACTTGGGGGCCTCGCCGAGACAGCATCAAGCATACTCTACTGGGGAGAAATGCGAAAGCAGCGGTTTATGGCTTTCCATGTCAATTCGTGTTTCGTGACCCCTACGGCACACACTTCAACCTCAGTCTCAAGAAACCAGCATTTCAACGGTGGGTACGATCTGTTTTACAATATATCTCATAACGTATCCGCTTGCCACAAACCATTAGGTGATGGCAGTTATTCCATAATGTATATTAGTATACATTGAGAGTCGACCGACGTTATCCGTCCGTCGACGCTTGTCCGCCATCACTATCCAACACTCCTGGCTCCAATCCTCTCGTGATGGATAATACCCAAGGCATTCCTATTGGATCAGACGAGGGATCGGAACTTATAGCCGTCCTATTTGCTGTCGGACTTTGGGGGATCACTTGTGTACAGACGTACGTTCATCTGTGCTCAAACGCCGTACAACTCCCTGATCGAGCTTCCAGAGTATTTTACTTCGTTCAGTCCGTATTCTCTCGTATTCTTCACGCTGTGAACACGAGTGACGAGCATGGCGTCGGACTGTGCCGACTACGCTTTCTAGCTTCTCGCACGATGCGTTCATTTTCAGAGTCATGGTAGGTGCGTCTGACGCATTGAAACAAATATATACTTCTTCGCGCTCCCACGTACATAGGTTATATGGCTATGGTGGGTTCTTCGTCACGTCAAAAGAGCCAACTCCTCACCTGTAGTCGCAGGCTAGCTGATTCTGTTCACCAGCTTCTCCTTGTCAGAGGAGGTAAGGCTACATGTCTAGCCACATTTGTGTGTCGTCAGGTCACTGATGTCATGTGTGGTATTTGCATGCGTGTAGTCTATAGAGAACTGATCACGAATTTTTGCGACTATAAACAGGTATATCGGGTGAACGCGTACGTCGTCACCCGTCGTGTTTGACCTTTGCACTGATAGACACCTTCTACGTAGGGAATTCCTGGTAAGTCATGTGTGGTATTTCCGATTCCCTCGAATCTTCACCTTCCTCCGATAGTGGCAAGTCTTGTTGACGGCAAGTGCTATCGTTCTGTTGGCTCTCTGACCGATGCAAACGAATCCAAGGTTCTCGTTGCACTGCCTTCGCAGCTGTTCTTCGTCAACCGCATATCAAAGTGCAAGTCGTACCCGTCATCATGTCGTGAACTGACACGAAATTCCGTATTTTACCTACAGTCAGCGGGAAGAGGTGGCTGCTTTTTGCATTATGGGCGCGTGGGCCAAACCTTGACGTTTGTGACTGACCCTTATCGATGGCGTTTGGCAGGCACCAGCTGCCACGTTCGAACTGGGTATGCTTCTGTTTCGTGGTATGTCGTCTTCTCATCGATCGTGTGAATCAAAGCTGGCGTGATCAGTATGTCTTGCTGCTCTCTTGATGGTTGTACTCGACCACTGATGACGGGACACAAGTCTTCATTACCTTGGGGCGAGTTTTTTTTTTTTTTTTGTTTCTCATTGCGCAAGGTGATGCTACTCGAGACGTCAGGACGATCACCCCCACCTCAGAAGAACTCGAGTCTTTGACACCCACAGTAACGCGTTACGACCCCGTTTTGCGTTTTGGATGCTGATGCGATCGAAACAGAGCATATTCACCACCATGCAAGCAACGACAGCTGCGGTCGATATCTCCATCACCGCTGCACTGATCTTTCTGCTGTGGAGGAGCAGGGAGAATGCACAGTACAGGCGAGCAATGACCGCGTCTGCCTGCTATGAATCACACGTTGACCCTCATCGTTTCTGCTTAGGATGCGTACGATCATTCGTAGGCTTCTCCTGCTCTCACTGAGCACCGGCGTATGGACCGCGTTGTTTGCAATCTCTACTGTGATCACCGTACGTGACGCGTACCCTGTCCGCGCTCGCTCACTGAATATGAATCAGATGCTGGTGTTTCCCAATACGCAAATCTATGTGGGGCTTTACTTTCCTCTGTGTCCTCTCTATTGCAACACTGTTCTTGTCAACTTGAACGCGCGGCAAGTGATCCAAAAACTCGAACGTCGTCCCATCTTCCGCTCGATCACGTTTTGGCGGGACACGGAGTTGTCTGTCCCCACCGAGGGGTTGGATCAGGGACGACACGATCTCTCACTGGCACGGGTGAGTCTCTCCCGTACTTCCCCTCCCCCCCCCCCCCGAGATCGTGCACAAGACTGACACGGATGCGCTTGGCCCGTGAAAACGTACAAGACATCGTGCTGTCGATGTTCGTCGCCGGCGAGCTATACTAGGTGCACGACGGATGCGGGAGTGCAAGCCTCGCTGGACTGTACCAAGGTGGAGATATGGACGTAGGTGGTCCGTAGTACGGGGGATACCAGCAGCAAAGGTGTCGTTGTCATTATTACCAAACGATAGACCAGTTGCGAGAGGCGCCAATAGACGGGCAACGGGACTCGGGCAGGCTGGCGTTGTGGGTGAGCACCAGAACAGCGAAAAAAAAAAAAAAAGGTGTGCGCTGCCATGTATTCCTCGCGTTTATTATTCCACGTCGGCGTTGCTAGGCTGCAATCAGGCAGTCATTCTAGCGGGCCACTCACTGGCAGCTCAACGTGGCACCTCTGCTACTACTGCTCGTCGTCTACCTCGTTCGTATTCTCGTTATCCTTGAGCCACTGCTCTATCCACGCCACGATCCGCGCCACGTTCGCTTCCAAGTCGTCCATCGTATTGCTTTCCAGCTCCACAACAATTCCAGGCTGGTACGACTCCCGCGCTTCGTCGTACACGATGCCCATAATCTCCGCTTCGTTATTTTCTTGGATCTTTTTGAGTGGGTAACCCCTACACACACACACACACACACACACACACACAAAAAAAAAGGATCGTGGTGGGTCAGACAGAGTGTGACTATGTTGTGTTTCGAGTCGGCAACGAGTTGCCCAAGCGATGGCGCGACACCAGTCAGTCCTTCCCCTCTTCCCCTCGGAGAAAAGAGATGGAGACGGGATGAGCGGCGACCACGAACGCACGATGGCCAGAGTCCATCGACGCGCGCCAACGTAGGCGTCGAGCAACGAGACAAGGGGGGGGAGGGGGGGGGGGGGAGGAGGGAACGCACCGTTTTTCGAGTCGGTCCCAAAGCGTGGTGTGATGACACCGCAGGACGACGACCAAGTCTGCCCAGCGCTCCGGGTACATGTCGCACGTGTGCCAATCGAGGACGACTCCACCCTGCGATACGATGGGATCGAGTTCGTCCAGGAGCTGTACGAAAAAGGGATCGACGAGTGGGATCGGCATCAGTGCTCGATGAAGTCGGCGAGGAGGGGGGGGGACATGCACTCGACCCGAAAGAAAAAAAAAAAAAAACAAGATCGAAACGCGCACCTTGTCCTCGTTGACGGTATACGATTGCCACTCCTCGTCGAACCCTTCGTGCAAGCCCATCGTTTTGACCATCTCTCCGATATTAACGTGTCGTAGCGGTACAGGAGACTCTTGGACGAGCAATTGGGCATGGGTCGACTTGCCTGTGCCAGGTGTACCGGTGACGACGATGACAGGGGATCGCCTGTTCATGGGGTGGGACGACGAAGATATTATTACATAAGGACAGCGTCTGCGTCTCTCCAGGTTCCGTCTAGAACGAAAGATAGTACTAAAGTATTAACTATATACGCATTGTTCAAACGAACGACATGGTCCATGCGCGTGAAATCAAGGGCACGTATTAGTACGAGAATATCATAAGCCAGGGATTGAGCACGATCTGGAAGAGTCGAGTGTCAGGACACGAGAAAAGGGGAGGGGAGGGCATGGCGACCAAAACGTCTCACAGGAAAGAGTATATGACACCCAACAACGATCCTGGAAACAAGCGTCGTCACAGAGGCGTCAACACGGGTGGTCCAGTCAACGAGCCCACCACGTACGCGAGCGGAAGCACTACAGCCCAGTCCTGCGTGTCGACCTGCCATCCAGCTGGGACGACGTCCACGCTCTCACTCAGTACGATCATCCCAGCGGCCATCAGGACAGACAACACGAGCGCCACTCGAAAGCGTCGCCATATCTTGGGCACTTCGAGGAAGAAATTCGAACGTTCCACTTCCTTCTTGGTGGCCCCCCAGGTGATGTTGTAAGAAAACATGTGAGCGAGAACCGCTGTAGACAAGTGAATGCTAAGACCGCCAAAGAAGAAAAAGCTAGAGCGGCCACAGAGTGACCGACCAGAGTTAGAAGAGAAGAAGAAAGCGCAAGACACTGATTGGGACGTACAAGAAGGGGATCCACTTCACATTCTCTGTCAGAGAAGACAGTAGGCTGCGGTGTCCGAGGCGGTATTCAAGCAAAGTGAAGCCCAGATTTCCAAGTCCAGGAAAGACCACCGTGCAAGCCAACCAGACTTCGAAGCTGTGAAGGAAGAAACCGTCGATTTGGATTTGGAATCCAAGGATCAAATAGTTGAGGAGTGACAGGACGGCAGCTGCGGCAATGCCATCTAATCATGTGCACTCGGGATCGGAATGAAGGCAACAGGGCTGTCAGCAGCAAAGACTCACAGTACGAAAACATGTCTAGATATTGACTCATGTCAGCCAGTACAACGCAGGGAGATCGTTGAATGTCTTACAGGCCATCATGGCAAACTTGTAATGGACGGGCGCGCCAGACCAGACAAAGATGCGGAGCTGTTTCGCAATCGGGCCTCTTCTCCACCATTCGATCAGCGGGTTGAAGATGAGCTCGTTGCAGCCTGACGGAAAGTGTGGTCCTGGGCATGAAGGCGAGCTGTTACCGAAAGCACTTACCGTACGAGTACTTTTGCCAGCGATTCAGCTCGTCGTCCACAGTCAAGGATACACCTTCCTTGAAACCGCCTTTCGAGTATGTCGCCCAACGAATGATGTAACCCTTGAGCTAGCAAAGTCCGAGTTAGGAAAAGCCAGAGAGGGTGAACGAGTAGAGGCAAATGCGATCACCTGCAGACGCAGTGCCATATCAAAGTCTTCTGAAACGTTCGACTCTGACCAGATCTTCTTCTTTCCATCTGCAGGATCAATGAAAGCTGCATCTTGCAGTGCAGACCAACGTAAGAAGGCATTGTGTCCCACGAAAGGGGCAACCTCTCCGTTTGCGCAGCCAATGGAGATGGACTTGTTGATCCGGCGTGTAAAGTGGGCGATACCGTTCTCAAAGTAGTGATGAGCGACCTGCATGACGTCTTTGTGAAAAGAGGCGTCAACATCTTGATACACAGGAGGTGAGCAAGAGGGAGAAACTGACCCGATTCGTGCTGAATGATGGCAACATCTGGACACTCTGTGAGTTCCCTAGCAGCATCACGCAGGCAGTCCTACATCCCCGATAAGAGAAAGGGAACAGAAGTAAGACAGAGATAACACCAACCTCGGGTACAATCGTATCTGCATCGACGATGAGGATGATTTCGCCAATTCGTAGCGACTTCCCGTTGGATGCACACGGACGCCATTTTCGCCCGCTCTCCTCGAAAGTATCTTCGATGGCCATCTCTAACGCTTGATCTTCAAGGGACTGGCCCTCAGTCTCTGCCATTTCACCTCGTTCCACGGCTTCCTCGAGAGCCTTCAAGTGCTTCTCCAGCTTTATACTGAGAGCCAGCCCATAATTCATATTAGAAGCTTTCTTGAAGCGGCCGGCACGCTTAAAGCCTCCAGGAGAACTATCATGCTTTGGACGAGCAACCCAACCGATGTTGTGGTTGGCGTAGAAAGCGATGCGTTCTTGGCGTTGCTCCTCACTGATAACCTGCAAACCATCTTCGTGGATAAATATAGATGATGTACCTCCTTGACGGGCGTAGGTCTGCATCGCCTTCTTGAGCGAATTCACAGACGGGGCGCTGGGACAATGGAGAGTGAATCATCATATATCACACACATACATAATAATTTTCCAGGCGTACATAGTCTCCTTCAAGCTCTCCTTGAACACCGGGAGCTCGATGGTGATATGAGGCAAGGCGGCGTCTACACCCTTGTTGGTTTTGGGACGCATAGCAGAGTAGTATCTGGAATTTTCGTGGTATTGCGCCACGGGTCCCAACCTGAAAAACGATCTCAGCCCCCCAACGGAGGTGAATGACACTGAGGACGACGTACATCAAGGCGAGATTTCCGACTAATTGAAGGCAGAAGAACTATTACTGACTTAGCGCAGACGTTTTTTTTCCAGACCAAGTTAGATGACTTGCCAGTGCGACCGAGAATAAGAACGGCGTTGTCACGAGCAACGCAAATCGAACATAGTCCTCGTCTAAAACCCACTCTGCGAGCAAAACGGCGACTCCACTCCCTATAAAGACTGAAAGGGGATAAGATAAGTCAAGTCGAGAGGAGACACAGAGCGAAAGGGCCCTACAAATCGACAGAGCAATGGCGAGTCCACAATAAAAGGGGGCATAGAGTCGCATTGATCGTGGCTCCCTCTTTTCAGGACCATCTTTCTCGAGATCTGATGGCTGAGATTCATCGGCTTTCGGAGTCAACTTCCAGTTCCAACGCCATGCAGACGTTGGCTTGGGCGTAGGGTGCGCTTGTTCCTTCTCAGTGACAATCATTTTCTCGATAGCGGTGTTACTGCTCAGATTGACATCCAAAGTCGCGGTCGAGGGTATTGCCGAAACATCCACAGAACCAGCGGATACATGGGACCTGGCGGCGATGTGCCGGTATCTCCATACGAGCTTGATCATCTTCTCGTCGAGATCTTGGCAAAGGGGTATGATATCGTCCAAGCTGTCTGCCCACACGACGATGGCATGCTCGTCTCGCTGTCAGATAAATATATTCAAAAAGGACCACGATGCGAGTTGGGCAGAATGGTGAAAATATGCTTACGATGAAAGCCGCGCATTGCTCTTTCTCGGCGCGCGGCAATTCACTCATGCTGTCGAGCACCTGTATCTTGGTATCCGAGTCGATATACATGGACTTCTCGTCGGGAGTTCTGGGTGAAAAAGGTCGAGCGTCGAGCGTGGAACTGTAGCGAGAAAATCTTTACATGGTCGCAAAGGCAGCATGCACCGCGGCGCTACGGATCTTGACGGCGACGATGGGATTTAGCAATCTGACTGCTGCCTCGAACGGTATCAACAAGGCATTGTCGTACGGGAAGACTCTGAATTGGCCCGTTTCTGTGCGGATGCAGACGCCAGTCGCGATGCGTTCCTCCGCGGGTCTAAACCACGCTTCTCCCTGTGTCTGTTGAACGTGAACGATACAGGTTAGTCCGCAGTCCAGGGTGGCGACGCACCTGCTGATACACATGGTGAAGGAGGGCATCATAGGGATCGTAGTCTATGACGGCCATCGCAGGAGGGGGCTGGAAGCAGAATGGGCGAAGGCGAGATACGAGAATACGGAAGTGGGGGAGAATTTTATGGATCGAAGTAATTTACAATCAATCCAGGATTGGGCAGGACGTTCGACCGATTGAAGGGTTACAGGTATGAAGCGGAGATTGCAGTCCCGCTAGGCACCATTCAGGGAGATGCTCGCGAAAATAGTTGCATGATAGAGCTGGATGGGATGCAACTTCTTTGGGATTCCTTTTCGGAAGATCACACTTATCTGGCAGGCAAAGGGTGCGTAACACACTCACGCCAAAGGCACAAGGGGGGGGGGGGGGGGATATGATGTGCCAGTCAGGACAGTCCACAGCAACGAGATGGCAGGACCCGTTGTCCACACGTCGAATGTTGGCCAGGATCTCTACAGGAGGGCGACGGCCTTTATGCCTGTCTGTCCGTCCTGGTCGCAAGCCGGACGTTATGTGGGCAAGGACCTGCCTCGAGGTGATGACGAGCTGCGAGGCAAGTCGACATCGGGGCAAGTGCTATTCTTTTCTTTCTCTGTGCATGTGTGTGATGGAACGACCTAGACCACGGAAATAACGCGCGCACTGGCACCAGCGGACATGCAGTGGGAATAGAAGACGGGAGGAACTCAGCTTTCGAATGCAGGCGATGATGAGCTCGCTTAAACACTTGTGGCTCTAATCTCGGTGCGCTGGGCACCTGGGATCTGAATCGCAGCTCGAGCATCAGCACGCGCGATCACTGGGGCGGGGTGGGGGTCATCAATCCTTGTTTCTCCTCCCTTCCCCCCCTGGAAACACGCTCCCATGGATCAACCAGATGCCGTGCGAAGCCCACAGTCAGTCATGTTCATGGGTTCATCGTCAGGGCTATCGTGTGTCGGAACCGTGCTGACCCCGACTCGCAATTCGTCGCCAACATGGGCAAGCTCAGGGGGTTCTCCAAGGTTCAGACGGCATTGTGTTTGGGAGTTACGCCATCATTGTCGTCGGATTGCGCTCGAGTCCTGAGCTTGCGCGATCTCCTCCCCGGCCCTGCATCAATGAGGGTGCGGTCCCACAGGTTCACGTTGTGTGTTTCAGCAGGACTACGTGACCAGGGAACCGTTTTCGTCATTTATGGCCTTGCTAGAAATGCAGATCCGAGTCTTGGTCAAACCGCCATATCTATCCATATCTCGTAGGTGCCCTTTTTGTATCGTTAGTCGAGCACATCACCGTGGTGAACCCGAAGCCGGCTGCCAGGCCAACAGAAGATAGGATGACGGTGTGGTGACAACAAGGATGCCGGCACACACATTTCATCGTCATCCTCCAGCGCCAGTGTCACTGTGGGCGCCCAAGATGGTCAAGTCGGGGTCGCGTCATCATGCCAACGCACTGCCCAGGTACGTATACTAGGCAACTTTTGCGTAGGACGAGTGAATCATTCCTCTCGTTAACCCCTGCCCCTTCTGGCAGTGGCTGGTGGCCGATTTAACAGCAAGGGTGTATGTAGTCCTATACCGCTACTAGATTCTATACATATTCAAGAAAACCACTTGCTCAGTACGAGAATATCATTAACCAGGGATTGAGTATGATCTATCACCGAAGACACCGCCGCGATCAGCCCATCGCTCAGCACGAAAAAGGGAAATAAAAAAGGCTCACAGGAAAAAGCACGTGACAACCCGCCACCAGCGCGAGTGGAAAGGTGACCGCCCAATACGCACCCGAGATCTCCCATCCCGGAGTGACGAGGCTGGGAAGACTAAAGACGACCATCGCCGCAAAGCATGCAAACGACACGGCGAATGCGAACCAGAACCGTTTCAGGATCCGCGGCACTTCAAGGAAAAAGTTGGATCGCTCCACTTCCTTCTTCGTCGCGCCCCATGTAATGTTGTAGGAGAACATGTGTGCGAGGAGCGCTACGCTCAGGTGGATGCTCAGACCCCCAAAGAAGAAGAAGCTACATCGCCGAAACATGTGTCAGCCCATGGCTCTCCGAACAAGGAAAAGAAAATGAACAGACAAGAATGGTATCCATGTGCCCGTCTCAATGAGAGAAGCAACGAGATTGCGATGACCTAGTCGATACTCGAGCATAATGTAGCCAATGTTTCCAGATCCAGGGAACACAGCAAGGATGGCCAAAAAGATCTCAAAGCTGTGAAGGTAGTAGCCATCCGTCTGAATACCAAACCCGAGGAGGAAATAGTTCAGTATCGACAAGGCTGCTGATGCGGCAATGCCATCTACAAGGAACGAAAAAAAAAAAAAAAAAAAAAAAAAAAGGTCAAGTTCCTGACGTTGGGCGGGCGGGCAGTTGATGCCGCTTACAATAAGAGAACATATCTGAATGATCGCCATCAGTTTGCGAGCTCAACGGGTTACAAACAATGCACGTACACGCCATCATGCTTAATTTGTAGTGAACCGGCGCATCAGACCACACGAAGATGCGTAGCTGCTTGTTGATTGGGCCCAAATGCCACCATGAGATCAATGGATTGAAGATCAGCTCGCTGCAGCCTGCAAGAACCATGTCAACATGCCTAATTGGTACGATCCCATCATCGTACCATAAGAATACTTTTGCCATCGGTTCAACTCATCATCCACCGTCAGGGACACGCCCTCCTTGAAGCCGCCGTCGGAATACGTTGCCCATCGAATGATGTAGCCTTTCAGCTAGGTACCCGAGATGAGCCCGCACGAGGACTTGAGCATTCAGACGTACCTGGAGACGCAAGGCCATGTCAAAGTCCTCGGACACGTTCGACTCTGACCAAATCTTCTTCTTCCCATCTGCGGGGTCAATGAAGGCGGCATCCTGAAGTGCCGACCACCGAAGGAATGCATTATGTCCCACGAAGGGGGCCACCTCGCCGTTCGCGCAACCCAACGAGATGCACTTGTTGATGCGTCGGGTAAAGTGGGTGATCCCGTTCTCAAAGTAGTGATGAGCGACCTGCATGACGTCTGTGGGAACGACTGCGCTGAGCAACGTGTGGGTGGCACAACGAGTCACCATACCTGATTCGTGCTGGATGATCGCGACCTCTGGACTTTCGGCAAGCTCGCGTGCAGCATCGCGCAGGCAGTCTTCGGGAACGACGGTATCCGCATCCACAAGGAGGACAATCTCTCCAATTCGAATCGATCTGCCGTTGGACGCCCAAGGTTTCCACTTGTCGCCACTCTCCGCGAATACTTGGTCGCACGCCATATGTAACGCACGATCCTCGAGGGAGGCGTCGTCGGTGTAGTTCAACTCTTCGCGTTCCTCGGCATCCTGGAGCGCCTTGAGATGTTTCTCCAGTTTCAAGCTGAGAGTGAGACCGTAGTTCAGGTTAGACGCCTTTTTGAATCTGCCAGCACGCTTAAAACCGCCAGAGGATGCATCATGAGCTGGGCGCGCGACCCAGCCTATGTTGTGATCCGCGTAGAATGCGATGCGTGCTTCGCGATCCTTGTCCGGAATCAGCTGCAGACCATCGTCGTGGATGAAGATGGCCGACGACCCTCCTTGACGCGCGTACGTTTGCATAGCCTTTTTGAGGTGAAAGACGGAGGGCGCACTGCAGAGAGAGAGAGAGAGAGAGAGAGAGAGAGAGAGAGAGGGGTCAGTCAAGGATGCGTCGACCAGCAGGCTCTCACATGGTTTGCTCCAAGCTCTCCTTGTAGACAGGCATCTGGATAGTAACGTGCGGGAGATTCGAGTCCACCTCCTTGTTGGTTTCCGGTTTCATCGCAGAATAGTATCGGGAGTTGTCATGGTATTGCGAGACGGGTCCGATCCTAGTGAGGATGGGGTCAGAGGGCGTCAGCGTGCGGGTGCTGCTGACCCACATCATGCCAACGTTGCCGATGATTTGATTGCAGAAGAACTAGAACGATGGGCCGAGTGTGAACGGACGTGCGTGCGGTGGATGGAGTCTACTTACGATGGAAACACAGAACGTGAGCGGTGCAGTAGCAAGAAGTGCGAATCTGATCCAGCGTCCGTCCAAGAGCGACTCTTGTAACAGCATGCTCACTCCGCTACCAATAAAGACTGAATAACAACACGGTTGGGTGAGTCGAGAGCTCGAGGGGATACGAATACTTACGAATGGCCAGAGCGCAGCCCAGACCATTGTAAAAGGGGGCAATGAGTCTCGTTTTACGTTGGACTGGCGCCACGCGTTCCATGTCCTCGTGCTCGACACGGGTGGAGCGCCAGCTGAAGAGTTTCCAGAGGGACTTGGTGTTTGCATCCGCGCCGCGGTGAGGGTGTTCCTTGGAGGAGACGGCGACAGGCTCCGACAAGGCCCCCTTTGACTCCTCGGCGATGTTGTCGTCGGATGGGATATTGGAAGAGGACAGCTCTGAAGGAGGGACGGAGACGGTGCTCCGAGCCCGCCAGACGAGCTTGATCAGCCTCGCTTCAAAGTCGCGGCATAACGGAATCATGCTGTCTAGATCGTCCGACCAAAGGACAAGCACACGCTCGTCGCGCTAGGTGAAACAAGGTTATTATGTCAGAGTGTTCCCAAGGGATGTCGGGAGAAGAGAAGCGTACGACAAAGGCTCCACACTGTTCCTTCTCTGCAGTGGGCAAGGCGGCCATTGAATCGAGGATTTGAATACGAGTGTTGTGATCGACATAGATTGCGGTGGCATCGTCGGATCTGGAGGAGAGAGTTGCGAAGACGATCCGGGCAGTGAGAAAGACCTGGAGACGTACACGGTCGCGAGGGCTGCATGGACTGCAGCACTGCGCACTTTGACCGCCACGACGGGATTCAGCGTGCGAATTGCGGCCTCAAACGGGGCAAGGAAAGGGTTCTCATATGGGAAGACGCGGAAGTGGCCTGGTTCGACTCGGATGCAGACGCCTGCGGAGACGTTCTCTTCTGAAGGTTTGAACCAGGCGTCTCCCTGGGTCTAGGGACGGGCTGAGCTGGTGGACGACGGGCATGGGGGGCACTCACTCTCTTGAAGATGTGGTGGAGGAGGGCATCATAGGCATCGTAATCCATGGCCATACTGGACATGGGTATCAGGGCACGAGCGGGAGACGGCCTTCCGGAGGGATGGGCAAGGGGTGCGAGACTCGCAACATGAGTGTGAGTTATAAGCGCAATCCGGAACGGGGCACGATGCGGCAATAATAGAGGCAAAACCGGGAGGTGGGTGGTGACAGCGGATTGCAGGAAAAGGCAGGACAGGGGGATTATGCTGGCGAGAGGGACGACCTGAATGCGATGCAGAGTGGTGACGACGTCGGCGCGGGTGCACAGACGCGAAGAGGAACTCTGCATGCTACGATGCGAGCGGTGGAAGAAGACCGGCTACATTCCGACAACGATGGACGCCAGACGGAGGACGATGGGGGACGAGAGGGCATGGCCACTGCCCGTGTCGGGAGATGTTCGTGAGAGGATCTGTGAAGGGATTTTTGGGGGCGCGTCGCTATCATCACGTCGGAACGGAGAGAAGAGGTGATCAGCGCTATTTCGAGAGACGCCTTGGTCGTCGGATATCGCTGATCTGTGCGTCCAGGCAATCAATCTCACCGACGCCCGGCCGCACAGGATGCATACGAGCCCGCAGGGACGGACAGGGACCCGGCGGGTGCTTCCTGGATAGCCATACGAGGACGGTCGTCGACGCGATCCTCCGAGGCATGAAGCATGAAGCCCGTGTGGGAGCAGTCAGTCCGAGGAGTTTGGAGGAGCACAGAGCGAGAGTGGCGCTGGAGTCGAGGCAGGCCAGCTCGAGGCGCGCGGAATTCGGGCGTGCTTTCAGACGCAAGCCGGTGAGCCACGCTTCGTGCATCGCGCTGGTCGTGTCACCCCGTCCGTGTCGAATGGACTGCCAGCCTTCATGGACGCGGGTCTCCTCTCCTGTGCTATATATCGCCAGGCGTTTGCTCTCGCCTCTGCGTCGACGCTGGTTGATCCAACGCGGCCATCGCAACGACAAAACGAGAGTCGCCCCTGACAGCCCTGGGAATGCAGTGCGTCATGCGCTGGCGTCGATCCAGGCCCGCAGGGGAGGGGCTGCCAGGGGTGAGCCAGCCAATCTCCGCGCCGCGATCTCAGATCCACGGAGACGGAGACGCGTCTTATAGCCTCTGTCCCGGCTCTGAGGCGACGACAGCCCATCCCTGCCCATATGGTCGACCCGCCCCTCTTCGTCCCCGACGAGCGCCGTCCCCGCTCGTCCCCCTCCCCCCCCTCCCGCCCCTCCACCGCCGGCACGGTCCCCTTCTCCTCCCCCGTCGCCAGACACACCGACCTCTCCGACCCCCCCCCGCTCCCCACCCGACCCGGCTCCGACCCGGACCTCCCCCCCCGCCATCCCGTCTCCGTCGTCCCCCGCATCTCCTCCTCCTACTACGGCGGCCGCTCCGCCATCCTCTCCAGCCGCAACTCCTCCGGCGTCCGCATCCGCGAGGCGTTCGCCGCACCCCCGTCGCGCCCCCTCACCGCACACTCCACCGCGCCCTCGCTGACCCAGAAGAGGGCCACCCGCATGCGCTCCACCCTCCTCGACGACCCCACCAAGATCGACAAGCCCTGGCTGGCCAGCAAGGACCCATACGCCCGCATCGCGTACCTCCTCACCTACGGCGTCGCCTTCCTCGGCGTCGTCGCCTCTGCGCTTCGCTGCTACTTTGGGTACAAGAGCGTCCCCATGATCACCGGTAACCTCTGCATCGTCCTCGACGAAGAGTTCGACACCGACACCGACACCGTCTTTGGCTCCGGCGGTAACTGGTTCCGCGAGATCGAACTCGGAGGCTTTGGGTAACTAGCTCTCCCCACCCGACCATCCATACTCACATCTGCCACGCCAGCAACGGCGAGTTCGAGATGACCACGTCGTCATCAAACAACTCCTACGTCCAGAACGGGTACCTCTATATCACACCCACCTTGACCTCGGACGTCATCGGCACCGACAACGTGTTGAATGGCTACACGTACAACCTCACCGACTGCACTTACAACGCAACCAACCCGGAAGCATTGCCCGGTGGCACCAACAGCTCAGACTCTGCGTACTACCAGGCATGCGGTGCCGTAAGCAACACCACCAGCGGTACCGTCATCAACCCCGTTCAGAGTGCGCGCATCAGTACGCGAAACAGCGCGAGCATCCGATACGGTCGTGTAGAAGTCAGGGCAAAGCTTCCCAGAGGGTACGCACCTTCCAATTTCGCTCCCCCTGCCTCATCCTCACGTCTTCCCTAGCGACTGGGTAGGCGCAGAGTCGTCTTCAACAACCCTCTTCTGACCCCCATTTACAGCTTTGGCCTGCCATCTGGATGCTTCCCGTCAACAACACGTACGGCCCATGGCCACTCAGCGGTGAAATCGACATCATGGAATCTCGCGGAAACAGCCCCTCATATCCCAACCAGTGAGATCAAAACCCCCTTTTTTTCCCTCGCCGCCACTCCACATGCTAACGGGATTCGCGCAGAGGCATCGACTACGTCCGCGGTTCACTCAACTGGGGGCCACTGTCGTTCCTGAATGCCGCTTACAAAACCTTTGGTTGGTGGACACAGCGGCGGTCCGACTACGGGGAAGCCTTCCACACCTATGCGCTCGAATGGGACTCGAGCTTCTTGTGAGCCTCTCTTTCGGCACTTGGTGGAGATCGAGACTGACAACAAGCCCCTTTCGAGGCGCATCTACGTCGACTCGAGACTCAACCTCATGCTCCAGCTGTCCTTTAACGAGCCATTCTTCACCCGCGGAGACTTTCCTGCCGTCGTCGAAAACGGGTCGACGCCGATCGTGCTTCAGAACCCTTGGGTAAATGGAACCAATGCCACACCGTTTGACCAGCGTGAGCATCTTTTTTCTTGGCAGCTAGACCAGATCGAAACACGTTTCTTCTCCCAGCCTTCTATCTGATCTTGGACCTCGCCGTCGGCGGCACGAGCGGGTGGTTCCCCGATAACGTAGGTAACAAGCCATGGTTGGACGGCTCCAACACCGCCATGCGCCAATTCGCGCTCGCCCAGGACCAGTGGTATCCGACTTGGGGCTCCGACGGCGAAAGTCAGTCGTTTGTCGTGTACGTTTGCCGTTTTCCTGGCCAGAATCGAGCGTTGACGTACGCGATTCCAAAGCGACTACGTCAAGATGTGGCAACTCTGCTAGTAATTAGATGCTGATTCCATTGTTGGTCTTTGGTAACATCGAGGTTCTATTGGGTGTCGATTTCAAACTGTCGGAAGAAATACCGGTTCCTACTACTGCGCGCATCCAAGTGGTGAATGTCATATCAGAGATGAAGTAGTATTTACGTCGGGTGACTTGTCACATTCGCTTAGTAAGATTTTCCGAGAACAACATGCTGCACGCGGGACCGAACAAATTAATAATTGGGTGATGGCCCTTGTCGTACAACCAGAGTCTAACCTTTCACGGGGTAGGATAGAAAACAGATGGCGTTTATCACAAGAGTCTCTTCACCGCCAAGCAGCGCCCGACCATATCACGACATGCAATGCGCCACGCGGAACAATCGAATGATCAAAAACTACTGCAGTTTGTTGGGGGACTCTTGCGGGGCAACGGACAGTCGGAGGGGCACTGGGGGCACAACGTCATCGGTACACCACGTTCTTGTTTTGCTATTGTCGAGAGTGAGCGTCCAAGTGCATCATCGCGCATGGCAAATGAACCCACCAGTGTCAAGATCTCCGACTCGAGGACTCTTACTTCTTCTTCCAGTCGCTGTCGCTGTTTCGATAACATCTGAACCCGGCGTTCTTCACGTTTATTCGTAGTCGGCGCCGTTGCGGCGCGAGATCGCAAGGCGTGTGCTGCTTCGACCTGTCTCGAATCCCTTGGTCGGTGTCTCGTCTCTCTTCGGGTGAGGGACGAACCTTGCTTTGGATTAATGCCTGTCTGCGGCCGAGGGCTTTTAGGCCCCTTTCTGCACGGTCAATAAGCTCGCTTATCTGTGGCTCGATCTCATCTGCGAGGTCAGCTTTGAACCTACGCACGGTGCCTTCGTTGATGAGGAGAAAGACCTGTACGCGATGATGAGCCGAGGTACGATGAGGAAAAAACACGATGCATACTCTTTGATTCTCCAAGACCTTACTCATCCTGGGCAGATCACACGTCCCGTTACGAAGGAGTTGCTGGGCCTCGTATGCCTGTTTGTGTATCAGGGCCGTCACCGATCGACTAGACTATACGGTTGGTGTTACCTCCTCGCAACAGTCCTCCATTGCGAGCACACATTCCCGCAGATTCGGAGGGCAAACGGCGTTGATTTCTCCACGATACAAGTCCTGTGAACCTGCAAAGACAGACTCTCTCGGCCTGGGTAGTGCTGAAAGACGTGGAGGCATCGCGCGTCGCGGATCAATCGGAGATCGAAATATCATATTTCATGGTCCAACTCCGCCCACACCCAGTTTCTCCCAGTGTCCATCCAACCCCCACGAATCGTTTAGCCACACTGGCGCAGAGTTGCCTCTGAATAACGTCTGGTTTCAGGTTGGTGGAGCGAGGCGTCCGTCTGGGTGCTCACGAGATCGAGCGCCGCCGCCTGGCTCGCTCTCTATGCAGAGCTGATGTAGGGTGGCCGTGCGGCGTCATATTCCTGTATCTTCCGTACCCGCTCCTCTTTGCGGGGAGTTGCTACTATGTGGCGTTGACGGTCGGGTGAAACCATGACGCATACAATTCAGACATGTACACGCTTTCGTTGCCCATCTGTCAATTGGAGCTCGTTGGACGAAGGGTACGGCTAGATACCACGGGAAGCTACGGTACGAGGTGTTTGGCGGTGAGGCGGGCCCCTTGCTCGGTGCTCGAACGACTCGGGGCCAACAAACAGTCGACAGCGGTAGGAGCGAGCCCGCGGCAAGGTCGGTAGACAGCCTTGGAGGGAGGCGGAAAAAGAGTTCAGGTAATTCTAGCTGATGACGAGCGTTGAGAGGAAACCCTTTACTGGAAATTATTTCCCATTCGGTCCAAGTCCCGTCCAAATTTTCGAATGCACCAAACAAGGTCGTCTCCAAGATATGCAGACACTCGTGCGAGTGCCCTGCTCATGGCACTGGACACTTTGCTCACGTCCTCGGCCGTCGTCCTCAAAAGTCCTTTCTGTTTTTCCTCGGGGCTGGCGCGCTGCTTCAACCGCCACCGCATACGCCCCAGGGACTGCAGAACCGTCGCAGTACAGTTACCCCAAGTACGAACTGTCCGAGGCAGACCTCAAGCGGATCAACTTTCAGAGGAATATCGGTGTCTCTGCGCACATCGACTCCGGCAAGACTACCCTCACGGAGCGTATCCTCTATTACACCGGTCGAATTCGTGAGATTCACGAGGTACGTGTGCTTCATTGGCAAACGAGCCCGCGTCGAAACAGCATACACAGGTTCGTGGTCGGGATGCCGTTGGCGCCAAAATGGATAGCATGGAACTAGAACGCGAGAAGGGCATCACCATCCAGAGTGCAGCCACCTTTTGCGACTGGGAAGCCCTATCCCCCATCGTCGACGAAAAGCAAACGTATGCTATCAACATCATCGATACCCCAGGTGCGTCACTCCTTTGGTTGACGAAACACACCCTCGTTCGTTCGTTCTGAATCGAGGATTCACGTAGGACACGTCGACTTTACTATCGAGGTCGAGCGGGCCCTGCGTGTGCTTGACGGTGCCATCTTGGTCTTGTGTGCCGTGTCTGGTGTTCAGAGTCAGACGACTACGGTCGATCGTCAAATGCGTCGCTACAATGTCCCCCGGATTTCCTTCATCAATAAAATGGACAGGTGCGATCTTGTTGTCCGCCTTGATATCCAATATACTGAGAGATCGATCTTCTTTCAGACCAGGCGCAAATCCCTGGAGAGTCATAGGTCAAATTCGGTCCAAGCTCAAGATTGCCGCTGCGGCAGTCCAGGTTCCTATTGGTGTTGAAGATGAGCTCAAGGGTGTCGTAGATTTGGTTCGTTGGAAGGCAATCTACAACGAGGGCGAGAAAGGGTACTGTGGTTTCATCATCTTCTATGCCTGTCAGTCTCATTCAAGTGGCTGTTTAGCATCAAAGTCGTAGAATCAGACGAGATCCCAACTTCGATCATCGATCTCGCCAAGGAGAAACGTGCCGAGCTCATCGAACAACTCGCCGAAGTAGATGACCAAATTGCCGACATGATTCTTGCCGACGACACACCCTCTGGTTCTCAGATTGCCGAAGCCATCCGCCGCGCAACCGTTGGTCTTAGATTTTCTCCGGTTTTCATGGGTTCGGCGATCAAGAACACGGCTGTACAACCTATGCTGGATGGTGTTTGTGCTTACCTTGCTAATCCTGCCGAGTCGGTCGTCACCGCTCATGATACGAGATTGCCACACGGTGCACCTCCGGTTCCGCTCGCCCCTGCTGCTGAAGCGCCTCTTGTTGCATTGGCTTTCAAGTTAGAAGAAGGTCGGTTTGGTCAATTGACCTACATGCGGGTATACCAGGGTACTTTGAAGAAGGGAACCTTCATCTTTAATGCCCGCACGGATAAGAAGGTCAAGGTTCCTCGTCTAGTTCGGATGCACAGTAATGAGATGGAGGTCTGTGGTCTCTCCTTGCTGTCTGGTTCATACACTAAATTGCTCTTCAGGACATAGATTCCATTGGCCCAGGTGAAATTTGTGCTGTCTTCGGTGTCGAGTGTTCGTCTGGTGATACCTTTACGGATGGTTCTTCGAGTTTCTCCATGGTTGGTTCTGCTGCCAAAGTGATAGCTTGAGCTCATGGTTGTGCAGACCTCTATGTTTGTCCCCGAGCCTGTCATCTCCTTGGCGATTAAGCCTCAAGGACAAGAGACGCCCAACTTTTCTCGCGCACTCAATCGATTCCAGAAGGAAGATCCAACGTTCAGGGTACATATTGATTCTGAGAGCAAAGAGGTACGTGTCATTTCATTTTCCCCTTGTGACTTTATCTGACCTGTAGATCAGACCATTATTTCCGGAATGGGTGAGCTCCACCTCGAAATATACATTGAACGGATGCGCCGTGAATATGGCGTCGTTGTTTCGAGTGGTAAACCTCGCGTCGCCTACCGCGAGACGATTACGGAGCGTGCCGAGTTCTATCACACGCATAAGAAACAGACTGGTGGTGCTGGTCAATTTGCCCGAGTAATCGGGTATGTGGAGCCCATCCCGTTCGATCCCGAAAATGGGCAGGATAGAGAGTTTGTGAACACTGTCATGGGAGGTAACATTCCGCACAACTATATTCCTGCGTGTGAAAAGGTGTGTTGCCATGTTCAGGTAGCATCTCGATGACGTTGGAAACTCACCGAAGACTGGACGCCTTCTAGGGCTGGTACGAAGCACTGGAGAAGGGCACGCTCTCAGGGAACCCGATCGTTGGTGCTCGCATGGTGCTTCAGGATGGTTCGTACCACGTTGTGGACTCTTCCGAGCTCGCTTTCCGCATCGCGACTATCTCTGCCTTCCGTGAGATCTATTCAAAGACAAAACCCATCATCTTGGAACCGATCATGACCGTCGAGGTTATTGCGCCGAGCGAGTTCCAGGCGGCGGTGATCGGGAGTTTGAATGCTCGGCGAGGGACGATTTTAGATAGCGAAGTTCGAGACGAGGAGTTTACGTGTACGGCGGAGGTACCGTTGAACGACATGTTCGGGTATTCGAGTCAGTTGAGAGGAGTGACACAAGGCAAAGGAGAGTTTAGTATGGAATACAGGGTACGTTCCGTTCGAATTTATCCTTGTAGGCTTCGAATCTGATGGCATTTTCTTCTTTGGTAGACTCACTCGCCAGTGCTACCGCATGTGCAGAAAGAGCTCGAGGAGGCATATAAAAAGACTCAGCCTCAGGCAAAGAAGTAGGCATGGTCATCCATGAGGTGAGATTAGATTTAGAGTCGGGCACTTTATCATCGCGCATATAGAACGTATTGCATCCACTTTTACTACTGTACGCAATTATCTACTACCGTCAACACGCACCCTCTCATGACAGCCGACGGAATCGATCAGACAAAACATGCGACTGAATTAATCTAACGCGCCGAATGCACATCCACGCTCTCGTTACCATTGAGCCAACCCCCTCGCTCGCTGCGCCCGTCCCAAACCTTTTCATTTGCACAAGCATCAGTGCTGATCACGACGGGAATCGAAGCCAGCAGACTGCCAGCAGGTCGTGTCCAAGCCCTGGCCGATTACGGGAGAACATGAGCGTTCCATAAAACGGGCATCGGTTGCCTGAGCGTCTTCTCGTATTCTCCGACGTATTGCTCATTCAGGGGGGGGAGGAGGGGGGACTCCAAGTCCCCCACTCTAATTATGCACGGGAGCATATGTCAATGCCATTCCTTGTTCAATGCTTACGCACTTATCCCTGTTGGTGTTGGAGATTCAGCCTCTCGTAGTTAATATTTTTGTACATCTCCATATTTGGTACGCTCGGACGACGCACTACGTGTTCGCCTCGCGTACGCGGCTTCCTCCAGTCTTCTTACCTGCGACTGGAGGTGAGCCCGTACCGCTCTACACTACACAGACTCATACTTACTCATTGGACCTAGTTCACTAAGCTCACTCGTTAGGTACTACAATATAGTCTTCTTACCTGCGACTGGAGTTCACTAAGCTCACTCGTTAGGTCCGACTCTCGCGCACGCTAATAGTTGGGTATGGCACACCTCCCTCGGCGCGGAGTGTACGTTGTAAATTATATTATTCGCGACTTTGCCAATTTTGAGCAGAGCGTAGGGATCGAAACACAGTCGATGAATGCAAGGTTAGTGATCTGTTGGCTGATGATGACGACAATGATCTCTGGTATTGCACCATTCAGTTGATATCCCCCCAACCTTGGATGGTTGAGTTTTCTTTGTACTCCTGATAAATGCCTCAGCTGATCTCGACACCCGGTTCCAGATACGCATTTTCCAGAAAGTGGTAAATCTCTGTTTTGAACTCGAGGCAGTGATCTCTTTTCGTGCCCGCGCGTCTATAGTTTGAGTTGCGACGGTCATCACCTTCAACCTTGCAAGGATCTGGGTCAGACTTTTTAGTCTCCGATGTAGATGAATCCGATGTATCAGACGAAACAATACACCGACATGGTCTCCGTTGCGGGCTACACTTCCAAGTGGGCAACTACTAACTCCTCCATGCTGCACCGACGAATGTCCCTCCCAGTTCCAAGCCTCTTCTGAAGACGGTCTGACGGGAAATGGCCCTTCCGGTCTATCGCGTCTTTACAACGCTAGTCCCCGCCTTCCAGACTTTGCTCTCACTTGTACGCAACTGTTACACGAGTTTTTTTTTTTTTTTTTTTTTTTTTGGTTCGTGAGCTCATGTTCATTGCAATGCCCATGTCCGCTGGCAGTGACATGACATCTTTGCAGCACAATTCCAAGTCGGACATTCTTTTTGAACCGTAATGTTTACCCCACACCCGGTAAAGAGAGAGAGAGGGGGGGGGGCACCGTGAATTGCTCAAATAAAATGTGCGACCAAACCTTGGGCCCCACGAGCTGCGACGACGCCATCATGTGTTCGTGGTTCGATACACGCAAGTTCACTTTCATTTCCTCTCGAGGTCTTCTCGCTTCCAGGCAGTATCGACTGCAGTAGATAGCAATATTGACAACATGGTCAAGGAAGGGTAGTGAATAGCCAGACATCCTGTGGGTGCGGCCACAATGGACAAACGCGAAGAAGTCTATATAGAACAATAGGATATAATGTAAAAAGAAACGTTCGAGCCAGACAATTTGCCAAAAAAAAAAAGCAGGTGTTCGGTCCATAACGCAGGCACATACCCGTCAGCAGACCCCCACCGATGCAAGTTGGGTTGTCAATACGGCGTGCTCATCGTTCCTGTCGTACACATGGCTGGCGCACGTCAGAGTCTATAAATCATCCAAGTTCGTTCGTCATGCACACCTCGCATGTGGCCCACGAATACCAAGGAGCGATCTCACTGCTCTGCACGACGCGATTGTACTGAAAATTTCATTAGGATTGGACAGCTCTTGCAACTCCGTCCCTGGCGGAACAGAAATACGTACCTTGCGGCGATGGCTATCATGACCTATTAGCTGGATGCATCACAAACCACTGACTTACCCGGGTTGGCAGTTATTGCTACCATATCTAGTACGTGACACATGTTGAATTGTGGGATCTGCGAAAAGCAGGTGATCATACCATTAAAATCAAGGAAAGCGAACACCTGTTGATGAAAAAGATGAGTACATGATAGGGAAGGACCCCTGCGAAGTCCAGACCGTCGGTAGCATATTTGCTATAGTCGCTATGGCAAAGTACCATAAACCTTGCGCATGTAAACACTCTTTCAAGGGAGAACTGGATGGTTGTTTCGACAGCTTCATGATGGACAGTATGAGTACAAGAAGATCATAGCACACGGCTTAAACACATGGATGAACAAAGCACAGTTTGAGCACAACAGAGTGGCTTACTGTACATGAAAACACCAGGACTCGCTGACGGGTGCCCAAGATGAATGGCACATACTCCGTTGGACCTGGAAGCCTTAATATTCGCCGCATCTCATTCACGGTTATAATGTATTGGTGGTGAAGTCATCGAATATGAAACCATACTTAGTGCTAATATTGTCCAATGCCCGAGAGCAACGAGCAACAACAGGATATGCACTGAACGAGAGTTCTTCCACATTACCCATCTGGATTGTTCGTAAGACGCGGATTAGGGGACACCTGACATCTCCGTGACTTACGTGCGAATCATGAGGTTTGTCGAAGAACTTCCTATAGCGATGCTCGTAGATATCTAAATTCAAACAGCCTCCTGATAAAAAATGAATCTAACATGTAAATCAAGGAATGGGCTCACTGAAATTGAGGTAATCCCGGCTGACCAGAGAGTATCTATAAGCTGCATGTAGAAACACATCGACACGATTCAGAACTGACGTTGACAAGAAAAATCCCCCGAAAGTGGGTTCGTTTCAATCGCACTTTGAACAAGGATGAATAAGACTTCTGCTTGATCGGGACCTTGACACCCACAGCAAGATAAGGGCAATGAGAAGAAATATTCTCCCAAGCAGGTATGGGGCCTCGGCGGTGTGAGCATTACCAGTGACGATGATGAGCCAAACAAGACAGTCCGCTTACAAGGTGCCAGCGAAAGGACAGACGCCCACGAATGATGGCGTATTCTATGTCAAAGGAACGGAAATATTCCCACCTAGACGACAACTCCGTTAGACACCCCTTGTGAAAAGAAAAACGTACCCAAAGATGCCCAGTACCAATAATATTGTATCTGCATAAACGATGCCCAGGTGAGCCTCTACTGCCGGGTCTTGCCACCAATGAACCATCGCTTAACCAACTGGTCACCGTACAGCGCGAAGTTTTCCAGAGTAGTCGAGCGATTCAAGAGAGGATTTTTTGGATAGGAATACGCACCCACGATTCTGGTCCAAAGCGTCCACATGGACTATTTATCATCGGCACACACAAACTTTGGGTCGATGCCATTCTCGGTTAGCCGTGTTCAGACATGGATGCATCATGAGAAGCCGCGGATTCAAATTGTATTCCCGATCATGTTTACGTTCCCGGCTGTGTTGAGGGTTGAACTTTTGAGGCGATCCCAGGAGCGGTGACTGGCAAGGCGCTGATGGAATGATTTTCCATTCGTGAGATTCTGACTTATTGAATAATGTTGTAAATGAAACGTGAATAGCACCAACCTCAGACTGAGCATTGCAAAGACTCGACTCGAGGACCTTCTTGATGGCAGGGCATCCGGACCTTGCATCACACGCAACCACCCAGTGCATGTGTGAACGATACGGCACTGGCTAGGTGCACTGTATTCAAAATTTTTGAAGAGGCCCTTGTCAAATATGCCCGAGACTCAGGAAAAACCTTCCAGCCGCCACCCTGCATACCCTGCATTATGGCTGGAGGAACGTTCCCATCGTCTGCAGTGGCGTCATGTCCGATACCCTCCCATTCATCTCTCTGTGGTCGATATCACAGGATCGCAGAATTGGGCGAGTGCGTCGATGACAGTCACTATGTTGGATTCCGGACTGCATTCCCTCTGGGAAGCAAGTGTGGATTCCAAGGTATATCACTTGCAGCGGGGATTCGGGGACGGAAGCGAAGAAACTGGCGAGCGGACGCTACGACTAGGTGCCACTAACAAGCGATTGCACTTGGATCCACCGGAAAGCTGCCAGAAGCTCGCAAGATGAAGCCGTCCTTGTTCTTCATATAAAAGCAATGCTGGACCGCGCCCTCACTTACGTGGGCATCTTGGTATGTTCCTCCCTCACACCCCTGAAAATTTGAGTCTCATATCTCTCGCCTTCAGTATGTCCCTGGATGATGCACGCTGGAGCTCATGTCCTAGTAAAAACATCGAATATCAAGACATCGATATCAGACTGCGATTCGCTCACCGCACGCAGGGCACTTGATTCGCAACACGGTAGGGGTGACCCTGGCGTTTGTACTCTCCGAGTCGTAAGCCAAGAGGAGATTGGAAGAACTGGTTACGAGATTTCGAGGAAAAATTATTCACTTCTCATCCTAACGAACACGTACGAGTAGAAGACGAGCGGCTTGACTACTTGGATAGACAAACAACGAAATGGTGGGCAAGCGTTCAAGGAAGCTCTAGTACGTAAGTTTGTAAAGTAAACCAAGGGATAATCGATAACAAGGAGCGAACCTATGCTCGGGAAACGTCGGAAACGATATCGGGCAAGACAGGGTTTGTAGACCTCACAGCCACTAATCTCAACTGGAGTGACCTTTGTGAAAACAAGGTGACTGCAAATCAAAAGTGCCACACACCAATCGACATCACCCAAGTGCAACTAGCCTTCCCTGCACACTCCTGCTTTCCTCCTACTTCCTGTTCTTCCACGAAAGACGACATTTCCCCCATCGCCAGACCCGTCAGAATATGGCATCTGCTTTTGAGGAGGGCAGCACCTTCGCAGTAACGTTTGCCAGTAAACCAACGTCGAAAGTAGTCCTGGCAGTGTTTCCATGGTGCTGAGTGCACGGCACTGTGTTTGCACTGGGCTAACACTCACCTTGTGTCATGCAGGGTTGTGAGCAGCGAAGAAGACATCCATGCCACTCTGTGCCTATGTGCGACCGCGACCGATCACTTCAATCGATGGAACAACGACGAAGAGTGTGAGCTGTTACAGAGTGCTGAGGGTCGTGAATGTCTATTGTGCGACAAGAGACCGAGAACGATAATATGCGTAGGACCACAATTTTGGCGCGATCACCAGAATCGGAGCGAAGGGTGCCATCAGTGGATCAAAAGTCGGTATTCTGGATGGTGTCTATCAGCATTTCACTGACGTTTGCGTAAGCCTCCCGGAGGCACCTTTTCGGTCCGATTACGCCGGGAGCATATAGATGCGAGTTGTGTGGTCACGAGAAATACACGGTGCAGTTCAAGCTCCATGGCATTGTGTCGGGAACACTGGTGTGCTACTGTCGTGGTGACAAGTCTGAGATGACAGCACTGGGTGCTTTATCCCAGTTCGAAAGACCCATCTCGATAGCCGACTTTCCAATCAAGCTAAGGGATCAGTCAGACGCCAACGATATCGCTGCATCTCCACCTGCCATTCCCATCTCAACCCTTGTCCACCCCACCGAAATTCACCCCGCCACTGCGCAACCTACAAGGCGCATGATAACACTCGCCGACCTTCTCAACGAGCCGAACGAGGTGGGTATCGCCCTTGGGCCTCATCTCCTAACACACTCCTCACCAGCACCGTACAGTCTGATCAGGCATTGTGAAACCACCGAAGACCACCTCGTCTGTACCACCCTCGTCCTTCTCTCTCCACCTTCACTCTCTCCTATTAATGGGGTCCAGTCCAGAAAGCGGAAGAACCTTACGCACCCCAGTCCTCGCGTGGGCCTAGCTGCTGTAGTATGCAATAATACTGTTGTTTTCACACGAGTTGGCACACGCGGAATGTTGAACGAGTTTGTGCTCACCTTTGGGCACACTCCTGTGGAATAGAATCATTCGCTACACACCCTGCTGCTTACACAAGTACTATACAGTTCCTAGCTTATCTGTACTACTATACTTTGTCTGCTATCGTGAATAACATCTGCTGTGTTGTCTTGCCTCACCTGCAAGTTGTGCTCCTGGCATATGACTTTTCAACAGGATGTTAAAGGTGCATTCCATTAGGACAGGTGGCAACACTCCCTCTTTCAGACCTTCCAGTCATGTTGCTTTGATATGCTGTAATTTGACTGCCACATACACTGGGAGAAATTCCAGCTCTATGATCTCAGTCAAGGAAGTGTGTGTGCTTGCTTCTCATTTGTCCAACACAATCCCAACTATTTCTTCCCATACTCCATTTGTGACATCCAGGTCAGTCTTGACATTGAATGTGACCATGACTTGCATCCCAATTGCCAGTTCTATGATGTTTGATAGACTTGCTCATTCATCTTGCTTGCCATGACCTTTAGAGCTTTTGCTTATGATAGCAATAATAAAGTTGCAGGTGAAGACAAATTGAGACACAACTATATGAAGTGAACTTAGTCATTGTGCAGGGCAAACAGACTAAGGTGACAGTCTGCAAGGGGAAGCTTTAAATTCTTGTAGGTATAAGTAAAAGGTCAAAAGGGGCAAATAGAGAATGTAGGGACAACTGAATGTACAGTGGAATATATCTACAGAAGTGGGCAGTGGAGGAGAAATGCAAGGTGGCCAAGAAGGTGGTCAAGAAGAGGGTGAGTGGTGTCTTGGAGACCAATCAGAGTTAATAAAAAGATAGGCTGTGAAGGTCTGGTAGCAGCAGCATGCAAGAATAAGACCAAGATATACAAAGGTATGTGACTATCAAGAGATCTAGCTCAGTCATGCACAGGCAATGAACTAGTGTATATTTACCTATCAAAAGATCTAGCTATGTCACTAATTAGCTGAGTAGGTATATATGTATGCTAAGTAACTCATCTCAGTTATGCATGGGCAATGAACTGAGGTGACTTGTACAAGGTGTTACAGTCATGTCACATGGGCACTGGTTGCCCAAGGTAATATATATATATTTTCCATTTCCTTACCTCTTTTCTTTTCATGCATGGATGTATTTACTTCATTTGCAGTCCATGTGATCAGTTATGTGATGATGCCAGGAGATGCTAGATATTGAAGAGTCCAAAGACTATCTAGACAGAGCACAGGTAATGAAGTATGGCCTATGCCATCACCTGTTACTCTTGGCAGTAGGTTCTGGAATCTATTGTGCTTCTAAGGTGTGGGAACTAGTTTCCTAATTGGGTCCTTTTCATTTCTGCTCTTCATTTGTGCCCTAATCTAGTGCCCTTTAATTTCCACACATCTGGATCTTTTCAGGTGCTTCTCTTCTCTTCTTTAATAGAAGACACCACACAGGAGGTGGTAGTTAATCTCTACTGTGGCAGCACAGAATTGCTGATTGCCATTGCCATGAGGCATTGATAAGAGCAAAGGGTTTGACCATAGCTGTTATAGTCATGTTGCACAGGCACTAGCTGCCCAAGATATCATATATTTATTTTCATGATCTCTTTCTCTTTGCATATGGATATATTTACTTCATTCACAGTCCACATGGTCAGTCATGTGATGACACCAGAAGATGCTAGATATTCAAGAGTCCAAAGACCATCTAGACAGTGCACAGGTAATGAAGTATGGCCTTTGCCATCATCTGTCACCCTTGGCAGTAGGTTCTGGAATCTATTGTGCTCCTATTACGGTCACGTTGCACTACGGATATATTTTATTCTTTTCTCACTTTCTTTGCTCTTTGTGCTTGGACGCGTTTACTTCATTCACAGTTCACATGACTAGTCATGTGATGATGCCAGGAGATGCTAGGTATTAAAGAGTCCAAAGACCACCTAGACAGAGCACAGGTAATGAAGTACGGCCTTTGCCATCACCTGTCGCCCTTGGCAGTAGGTTCTGGAATCTATTGCACTCCTAATGCATGGGAACTTGTTTCCTGATTGGGTTTATTTCATTTCTGCTCTTCATTTGTGCCCTAATCCAGTGCCCTTTAATTTCCACTCATCTGGATCTTTCTGGATGCTTCTCTTCTCTTCTTTGATAGGAGGCACCACACAGGAGGTGGCAGTTAATCTCCACCATGGCAGCACAGGATTGCTGATCACTGTCGCCATGAGGCATAGATAAGGGTCAAGGGTTTGACCATAGCAGGAGAACTACCATACTTAGATAGTTGGTTCGTGCCCAGGTGGCTATACATTAGGATAGTATATAAAGGTCAGGGGATAATGCTGAAGCCCTCAGCTTGTTCTCTTGGTGTTCTCCCCTCTACTAGCTAGCCTTAGCAAGGGATAACATAGGCACCTCACAAGCCCATTACTCCATTCACATCCACCACGACCTACAAACACCCAAGCTTACTGATACAACTCTAAACCAGAGAGTGTCTCACTTGAGGGTAAGCTTGGGTGTTCGTAGGTCATGGTGGTGAATGGAGTGATGATGGGCTTGTGAAGGTGCCTATGTTATCTCTTGCTAAGACTAGCTAGTAGAGGGGAGAATACCAGAAGAACAAGCTGAGGGCTTCAGCGTTGCTCCCTGGGCTTTATATACTATTCTAATGTACAGCCACCTGGGCACGGACCAGCTACCCTAATATAGTAGATCTCCTACTATGGTCAAACCCTTGACCCTTATCTACGCCTCATGGCGATGGCGATCAGCAATCCTGTGCTGCCACAGCGGAGATTAACTGCCACCTCCTGTGTGGCATCTTCTATCAAAGAAGAGAAGAGAAGCATCCGGAAAGATCCGGATGAGCAGAAATTAAAGGGCACTGGGTTAGGGCGTAAATGAAGAGCGGAAATGAAATAAACCCAATCAGGAAACTAGTTCCCACGCATTAGGAGTGCAATAGATTCCAGAATCTACTGCCAAGGGCGACAGATGACGGCAAAGGCCGTACTTCGTTACCTGTACTCTATCTAGGTGGTCTTTGGACTCTTTAATATCTAGCTCTCCTGGCGTTATCACGTGACTGGTCACGTGGCCTGCGAATGAAGTAAATGCGTCCAGGCGTGAAGAGAAGAAAAAGGGAAAGAAAAATAAATGATACTGTAGTGCAATATGACCATAACACTTACCCTCAAGTGAGATGCTCTCTAGTTTAGGGTTGTATCATTAGAACAAGCTCTTATGTTCATACCTCGCATCCCCTAGCCTCATCAACTAGGAAGAAGTAAGTTTAGGTGGACACCCACACAGCCGCATTCCTTTTATAGGCATCAAGTGCCGTCCGTACCCTCTGTTCTCTCCCTAGCCCTACAGATTGTATACTGTTATCTAGTAGCCAATCAGGTAGTAGTAGAAGACCCGAACAACCAAGGTGACCTAGATCTCCCCATAGTACAATTATAGGAGCTAGCAGATTATCTGATGAAAGAACGTCAGGCAGAGTCAGAGAGGCAGTTCAAAGAAGATTTCTGGGGCTATTTAGAGCAACCAGAAGTTGGATTTTCCAGTACCTGGGTCGAGAACAACCCTAGGGACCTCGCTAGCAGCACATTATCAGTAGACCCCTCACTTTACTTTCACCAAGAAGAGATAGAAGGGCCATCCGTCAGCTCAACTGCCTCACTCTCACCACCCCTGCAGCATTCCCTCCTGCTGCCCCCAGCAGCAGACCCCTACCTCGACGACGAGTGGCTGGATTACAAGTGGAACCTCTACCACCATGAACAGGAGTTAGACTGAACATTCGGAAACTCCCTTTTATCCTCTGCCCACTCAACCCCCAGCCCAGATGAACGCCTGTCCACGCCAGGTATCAACTCTCGCATACCCTTATTAGAGCTAGAACTGGTGCAGGAGCCCCCAGCACCTAAGAAAAGAACAAGGAGGGAATACGAGAAAGAGATTAGTAGGCAGACTCCGCTGGAATCCAGGATCTGGTTGAGACCTACCAAGAAAGTAAAGTACTACTAGAAAAAGCAATAACATGTCGCTGCCCCAGAACCTCACCAACATCATCTCCCAACTTGCAGCTGGAACTGATGATTGGGTCAGACTGGTGATGGAGCTGGAAAACTACCTCGCTGGAGTGAAAGGCGAGAAGGAGAACTTGATTAATCACCTGGCCTAGGCTAAAATAAGGGTGATGCAAGAATTGAACTGGCTTGTGGTAGCAGCCAGTAAAATCAAAGATCTCGAAGTGACGGTCGGCACCCTCGTTGACCAAGTAAAAACCCTCTCTGCCAGACTGGCAGTGACCAGTAGAGTAACCGCAGGGCCTAGTGCACCCAAGTTGTCAAAAATTATCATGGACCCCAGAACCTTCGAAGGGCAAAGGGGCCACACATTCAATGAATGGTGGGCCAAAGTGCTCATGTGGAGAGAAGAAAACTCTGCTGCCCTCTCTGGCAAAACTGCAGTGAAAGCCGTGGTGTCCAGGATGACGAAAGGAGATGCCGCCCGCCTTGCAATGACTATAAGCCAGGCAGCTGCAATGGCAGGATGGCCAGCCCGGGAGGCATTTGAAAAAATGATGCTGGCAAATTTCAGGCCAGTAAATGACAAGAAGTGGCACAAACAGCAGCTGCTCACCCTCACGCAAGGGAGGAGTGATATGATCTCTTTCCTTACAAAATTCAAGTCACACCAATTGGTAGCTGCACTACCGATTGACCAATGTATTGATCTGCTGTATAAACATGCAGATCAAGGGATCATAAAGAGATACGTCCAGGCGAAGGGTTACCCCAATGATCTTGAGGAGTTTATGGAAGAACTCCAAATCCAAGGAGAATGAGAAGACCTGATGAAGCTTCTTGCAAGGGGAACACAGAGGAACTCGGGAGCCCTGAGGTGTGACCCAAATGCAATGGATATCGACACAGCGCAATAGAAGCCTGTGTTTGATAAATCAACTTATACCTGCTTTAATTGTGGCAGGCAGGGGCATTTCTCAAAGAATTGTAAGGCCCCATCAACAGCATGTAAAAAGTGTGGCTTCATGCGTAGTGGACACAGGAATGTCTGCTCAAAATGGAAGCCCCACACTCCTGCCCCACCTTCAGGCAGAAAGATGAGGAAGGTCATCCGTTGGGAAGAAGTCTCTTCGGATGAAGAAGAGAATACTGATGCAGGTGCAGCATCCTTGGCTTTGGTCCAAAGTGCTAGTAAGTCCACTACCCCCGGACCAGACCAGAAATCCAAAGGAAAGGAGATTGACCCCTCCGAACGCCCCTTACTCAAAATGGTAAGGGAAATGAATTTCGAAGAAGCCTGAGCCTGGTTCTGGAACTATGAAGGTCTCGCCGGAAAGGGAAAAGGCTATGCCTGAAGGGCCCCGAGAGCCCCGAAGGCACATCGCCTAACAGATATTCCAACCTCTCGGTAGAAGTAACTAAGGAAATGGAAAAGGAAATATTTACACAGCCATCAGAGGGATCCCCTATGGGGCTTGCCAGGGACATTAAACCTGGGCTTAATTCCTCTTCATCTCCTCCAAAGCAAAATGTCATTTTCCCAGATGATATCTTTATTAGAAACTTAAAAATTGATAAGAAGATACTTCTCAATATTCACATTGCGCCCTACATGGAAAGGTCTGAGAAGAACTACATAAGGGCAGAAGCACTGCTAGACAGTGGAGCCAATGTAGTATTCATGGACCGAAAGTGGGCCGATGACGTCAGACTCCCTTTAACGAGACTCTGCCATGAAATACCTATTTACAACATGGACGGAACAAAGAACTTGGCAGGCAGTATCACACATGCTGCAGAACTGGTATTAGAATTCCAAGGACACCAAGAAAAGATAACAGCAGAAGTAACAGACTTGGGAAAGAACCAATTCATTCTGGGATATGAATGGTTAAAACACCACAACCCTGAGATAGACTGGTTGAAGGGTATAGTAAAAATGACTCGTTGCCCTTGACACTGCCATCGCTTATAGGATAAGCCGGTGTTACTCCACATTCTGGAAAAGGAGGAGGAAGATTTCCAATATCAGATTCACGCCACCATAAAGGCACTAGAAGTGCAAGAACCAAAAAGGGAAAAGACAGTTGAGGAACTGGTTCCTCATGAATATAAGAAGTATTTCAGATGGTTCTTGAAAAAGGAAAGCGAGCGCATGCCCATCAGAAAACTGTGGGATCATGGGATAGACCTGAAAGAGATATTTAATCCTAAAAAGGGTTGACTCATCCCCCTATCAGTAATGAAACAAGAAGAAGTCAAAGCTTTTCTAGATAATCAGCTGGCTAAGGGGTATATATGGCCTTCAAAGTTGCTGCAAACCTCTCTGGTCTTCTTCATTCCAAAGAAGGATGGCAAGAAGTGCATGGTACAGGATTACTGCTACCTTAACGAGCATACCGTCAAAAATAACTATCCACTCCCGCTGATTTCCCAATTAGTGGATAAGCTAAGAGGAGCAAAATTATTTACAAAAATGGATCTCCAATGGGGGTACAACAATATCTGCATTCATGAGGGCAATGAATGGAAAGCAGCCTTCGTCATGTTCAAAGGAGCATTTAAGCCACTTGTGATGTATTTCGAACTTTGCAACTCCCCTGCCACCTTCCAGGCAATAATGAACGAGATCTTTACTGATATGGATGACGTCTGCATCATCTATATTGATGACATAATGATATTTACAAAGATAGATAACCAGGAAGAGCATGACTGGATCATGCTAGAAGTCCTTAGATGTCTCAAAGAAAACGACCTATTCGTAAAACCAGAAAAGTGTTTCTTCTGCATCAAAGAGGTGGACTTCCTAGGAATGATTGTTTCCCCAGAAGGGATAAAAATGGACCCAGCTAAGGTAGATACCATAATGAAATGGCTGGTCTCCGCGAAAGTCAAGAATGTACAAAGCTTCCTCAGATTGGTGAACTTCTATCGCAGGTTCATATCCAACTATAGTAAAGTGGCCAGACCACTCCACAACCTGACGAAGAAGGATAAAGCCTTCCTATGGGATGAGGCGTGCCAGCACGTCTTTGACACATTGAAGCAGGCCTTCACCACTACACCAGTCCTTGCCTATCCCAACATTGATTGTCAATTCCACATAGAAAGCAATTCCTCGGATTACACAACTGGGGCTGTCTTAAGTATTCTAAAAGGAGATAAGTGGCATCCAGTGGCGTATTCTAGCCACTCTATGACCCCAGAAGAATGGAATTACCCCATTGCTGATAAAGAGATGCTAGGCGTCATCCAAGCACTGGAACAATGGCAGCATTACCTAGAAGGAGCCAAATTGCCATTTGAGGTCTGGAATGACCACAATAATCTAAGATTCTTCATGATGTGCCAAGATTTGAATCGCTGCCAAGCATGGTGGGCGCAATATCTTACTTGATTCAACATGGTATGGGTATACAAACCTGGCGCCTTGATGGCAAAAGCCGACACATTAAGTCGTCACCTGGGTCATGCCAAAGGGATCAAGGAAGATAACAAAGGAATAATAGTTATTTCCCCAGACAAGATTAGAGCAACCCCCTTAGAGGGCACGCTCTTGATTACGGATGAAGGGGTCCAACTTAGACATAAAATATTCCTGGAGACATGCAAGTTATGTGAAAGGGACATTAGGGAACTTGAAAGGAAGTGGGGAATCCAGGAGGAGCATGACGGCTGCCTCAGTGACTGCCATGGGAGAGCATACATCCCCGAATCGTTACTGCTTTGGATGGAAGTCATCTGAAAGCACCACAACACGCCCATTATGGGGCATCTAGGGCAGGAAAAGATGCTTGAGGCATTACAACATAATTATTGGTGGCCTGGTCTTGCCACCTTTATCAAAGATTATGTTGCTAGATGTGACACGTGTTACAGCCACAAGGGTGTAACTGCAAAGGGTTATGAATCGCTCAATGAGGATCTCGGCGGAGCTCACCTAAGGAGGGATCCAGAGCACGGACAGTGCGGATATGAAGGTCTTAGGGTTTGATACCATGTCTGATCCACATGGGAAGCCGACAGGGCATAAGGTGCAACACGGTGGCTAGAGTGCAGCCTGGGTAAGGTCTGGTTATAAAGAGGGGGCGTTATGTGGTGACAGGGCACAGGGTTGCCGGTTACTATAGTAGTAGCCTAGGTCACATGATGTATATACGCTAAGGTATATAAAGGCTGGGACAGCTGAGGGCAACCTCAGTCTGTTCTGCTGGGTTTTCCCCCATTCAGAGTGAGCCCTAGCTTGGGGTGTTTCCTCAGGTTAGTGGGTTAGGTGGTCCTCTGTGGCTAAAGATGTCCTCGGCCATATGACTACATGGCTCCTATTCGTGTCTTTCCAAGCCAAGTCCTTGGGTTGTTCTAGGGGTTGTATTATTAGAACAGACTCTTATCGTCGGGAGTTGGCCCCTCCAGCGAACATGGATTGGTCCCAGAAGCGGGATTGTTAGAGCAGGCTCTCAATGAGTCAAGACCCCCACCAACAGTTAAGGGCGGACCTCTTGATGTAGAGGACATATAGAGAGTAGCAAGAGTTTTTATTTCAGCTCTTGGGCAGAACGCTGAATGAGGCAGCCCACTCCACCATTCTTACATCCTGGCCATTCCCCCGGTGAGGTTATGCCTCATGCGCGCTCAGCGACGCGTACTTCTCGGCAGATCCGGGCGGAGTATTTCATCTAGAAGGACTAGAGCTGGCTTGTCATAGTCTGCTCGAAAGCAAACTACAAGAGAGAGCCAGATGCGCATCAGTACTCTAAGCCCTATGGGGAAGTGCCCACTCAGGGGCTGTGTGCTAAGGAGGGAGTCCTTGGGTCCTTTTTAAAGGTTCGGCAGCAGAGGCATCCAGAGCTTCGTGCCTGAAGGTTGGTCAGAAGTTGTGGAGTTTGTCGGTTCTCCACTTTAAAGAAAAGAAAACTGTAAAGTCGACCAAACAGGCCTTTGTCAGGGCAGAAGGAGGAGCATACAGGACTAAGAGGTCCAGGGCTGCAGTTCAGCACGGTTCAACGACTGGGAGTATCGGGCTTCCAGGAAAGAAACCAAAATGAATAGTGGGGTTGACTGCTCCCCAATGTAATAACGAAAAGTGAAGACCATGCAAAGTTATAAAGGGAATCCTTACGAAATTTAGGGAAATGTTTTTTCTTGTCTCCTGCTCTTGTGCTATGTCTGTCAGGGCTTATCGTCGGGACGCCGATAGGAAGGATGAGCATAGGGAGTGGAGGGGACCATAAGGGACCCGTAACGATCTAGTGCAGGTTTACGATCATAGGAGACGAAGACAGAGCCGTGCAGAAGTCATGGTGACAGATAAGCGACGGCCGCAAGGCATGGTCGCGAGTCACGGATAACAGGACAAATTTTCACACGAGCTTTGAAGGCCACGGAAAGGGAATTCTTTTTTCAGCCTAGTCCCGGAGGTAATGGCCTATAGGCGGCCTCAATCTGTTCTTGCCTTTCACAGGTTAGTCTCTATGACACATTACCGGCTGTCAACCAGCAGGGGGTAGCAGTCCCCCCGAAGAACCAAAAAATAGTGGCTGGCACAGTTGGAATCACCCACTATTTTCTAGAGATTGGCACGTGGGGAAGCCGCTCACATCAAATGGCAAAGAAGATCGTCCGGAGTCCGATCATTAAGGAGGGGATAGTGTTACGGCTGCAAGGGCATAACTGCAAAGGGTTACGAATCGCTCAATGAGGATCTTGGCGGAGCTCGCCTAAGGAGGGATCTGGAGCACGGACAGTGCAGATATGAAGGTCTTAGGGTTTGATACCATGCCTGATCCACATGGGAAGCCAACAGGGCATAAGGCACAACATGGTGGCTAGAGCGCAGCCCAGGTAAGGTCCGGTTATGAAGAGGGGGTGTTATGTGGCGACAGGGCACAGGGTTGCCGGTTACTATAGTAGTAGCCTAGGTCACATGATGTATATACACTAAGATATATAAAGGCTGGGACAGCTGAGGGCAACCTCAGTTTGTTCTGCTGGGTTTTCCCCCATTCAAAGCGAGCCCTAGCTCGGGGTGTTCCCTTGGGTTAGTGGGTTAGGTGGTCCTCTATGGCTAAAGATGTCCTCGGCCATATAACTACATGGCTCCTATTCGTGTCTTCCCAAGCCGAGTCCTTGGGTTGTTCTAGGGGTTATATCAACACGTGCCAGCGGTTCAAGGGAACAGGTGCCACACCAGCCGGCAGGCTCATTCCTTTACCAGTTCCATCTGGTCCATGGGAGGATATCATCACAGATTTCATTACTGACCTTTCCCTCTCTCATGAATTCGACGCCATCTTGACGGTGGTTGACTGGTTCAGCAAGAAAGTCGAGCTAATCCCATACATCAAGGTGATTAGCGCCGTTGATATGGCCAAGTTATTTATGCAGCATGTTTGAAAGCACCATGGCCTTCCAAAGTCCATCACTACAGACCAAGGTCCGCAGTTCACATCACAGGTGATGCAAAACATTAATAGACAACTTGGCATCAAAATGCATCGCTCGACTGCCTTCCACCCGCAAACAGACGGGCAATCAGAAGTTGCCAACTGAGAGGTCAGGAAGTTTTTGAGGATGTATTGCTTTGACCGCCAAGAAGAATGGTCAGACTGGCTTCCAATCGCACAGTATAGTATGAACTCCAAGGTCTCTTCTTCTATGAAGAAGACTCCGTTTTCCCTCACCCACACTTATTCAATGCGGCTGGGCACCAAAGCCATTGCCGGAAGTAGTACGGCCCCCACAGTGGATAAGTTCTCCATCACCTTGAAGGAAGTACATCAGAACCTCCTGCTAGCTCAGGAGAAAATGAAGAAACAGGCAGACAAGCATCATTCTGATGCCCCTATTTATGAAATTGGCCAGCTAGTCTGGCTTTCTACAGAGAACTTGAGGCTCTCAAGAGCTTCAAAGAAATTGACTGAGCATTGGCTGGGGCCATACAAGATCACAGCCCTAGCAGGCCCAAACACGGTTACGTTATTACTGTCAAAGACGCTATAGATCCACCCTACGGTCAATGTTTCCCGGGTGAAACCCTATAAGGAACGCCTTGAGGGGCAAGTCCCTTGACGCCTGGGCCCAGTTATTGTTACCGAGAACAGAGACTTCGAGTGGGAAGTAGATTATTTGGTGGCTAGCTGCCAGAATGGGATGCACTTGGAATATTTAGTCCACTGGAAGGGTTTTGGGGATGAGGATAGGACTTGGGAGCCTACCAAGAATCTTGGTAATGTGAAGGAAGCACTAAAGGCTTTCCACCATGCCCATCCCTCTGCCTCTTGGTCACTCACGATCAACCCACTGGACTTTCTCCTTTTATTTAACAGATTGGACTTTCTCACCGACCCACTGGAGTGGGGCCTCCCTTTCAATGTCTTGGATATGGCCAGTGCTCCATGAGCGCCTGGCTCATCTGGGAATCCAAGCCTTAGAAGGGGGGTAGTGTTACAGTCATGTCGCACTACGAGTATATTTTATTCTTTTCTCGCTTTCTTTGCTCTTTATGCTCAGATGCATTTACTTCATTCGCAGTCCATGTGACTAGTCACGTGATGATGCCAGGAGACGCTAGGTATTAAAGAGTTCAAAGACCACCTAGACAGAGCACAGGTAATGAAGTAGGATCTTTGCCATCACCTGTTGCCCTTGGTAGTAGGTTCTGGAATCTATTGCACTCCTAATGCACGGGAACTAGTTTCCTGATTGGGTTTATTTCATTTCTGCTCTTCATTTGTGCCCTAACCCAGCGCCCTTTAATTTCCACTCATCCAGATCTTTCCAGATGCTTCTCTTCTCTTCTTTGATAGGAGATGCCACACAGGAGGTGGTAGTTAATCTCCGCCGTGGCAGCACAGGATTGCTGATCACCATCACCATGAGGCATAGATAAGGGTCAAGGGTTTGACCATAGCAGGAGAACTACCATACTTAGATAGTTGGTTCATGCCCAGGTGGCTGTACATTAGGATAGTATATAAAGGCCAGGGGACAATGCTGAAGCCCTCAGCTTGTTCTCTTGGTGTTCTCCCCTCTACTAGCTAGCCTTAGCAAGGGATAACATAGGCACCTCACAAGCCCATTACTCCATTCACACCCACCATGACCTACGAACACCCAAGCTTACCCTCAAGTGAGATGCTCTCTGATTTAGGGTTGTATCAGCTCCTAAGATGCAGGAACTAGTTTCCTGTTTGGGTCCCTTTTCATTTCTGCTTTTCATTTGCACCCTGACCCAGTGCCCTTTCATTTCCACCCATTCAGATCTTTCTGGATGCTTTTCTTCTCTTCTTTGATAGAAGATATCACATAGAAGGTGGCAGTTAATCTCCACTGTGGCAGTACAGGATTGCTGATTGCTGTCGCCATGAGGCATAGATAAGGGCTTAGGGTTTGACCATAGCAGGACAATTACCATAGTTAGATACATGGTCCATGTGCTAGTGGCTGTACTATACAATAGTATATATAGGCCAGGGGACAATGCTGAAGCCCTCAGCTTGTTCTCTTGGTGTTTCCCCTACTACTAGCTAGTACTAGCAAGGGAATATAGAGCACCTCTACAAGCCCCTTACTCTACTCTACATCACACACCTCATGTGACCTATGAACACACCAAGCTTATCCTCAAGTGAGATGCTCTCTGGTTTTAGGATTGTATTAATAGCAGGACATTTACCATACTTAGATAGTTGGTCCATGCCTAGGAGGCTGTACATTAGAACAGTATATATAGGCTAGGGGACAACACTGAAGTCCTCAGCTTGTTCTCTTGGTGTTTTCCCCTCTACCTGCTAGTCAAGCAAGGGATTAAGAGCATCTCTACAAGCCCTCCTATGTTCTATCAACACTCTCAGTGTGACCTATGAATGACCCAAGAACTTCAAGTGAGCCTTAGTGGTTTAGGGTTCATATCACAAGAACAATAGTTTATATTCTACTTGTGATGTTATTAGGCACTAAAACATAGCAGGATCATTTGCTAATATACAGGATGTGTGGTAGTTACCAGCTTAGCTTTAGGATCTAGTCATATGGACACAATTCAGTATAGTAAATAAGGGTGGAAGATATACCTGAGCAGGGCCCTTGCCAGCTTATCTGTTAGACCAGTGACAATAAGGCTGTGGATGCACTTGCTAATCTTGACACTTTCCCTCAAGCTGTATATAGGCCAAGCTTGGTGGTGAAGTGCTTGACTTTTGGGGACAGGAGTGCTTTGATGAGAGAATCAGCCACCATGTCTGATAGGGTAGAATATGAGCCATATTTTTCCTTCCTCAAGTATCCATCTAATGAAGTGGAAGTACACATCTATATGTTTCATGTGCACATGATATTGGTGGTCCCTAGTGAGTGTGATGGTGGACTGGTTGTCTGAAAAAAGGGTAATGGGTGCATCAAGAGGGGCAAGTACTTCTCTGATGAAGGAGCACAGCTAAAGTGCTTCCTTCATTGTATGTATCACAGCAATGTATTCACTTTCAGTGGTTGATAATGAGATAATCTCTTGCTTCTTTGATGCCCATAATATAGCTCCTCTGTTGATAAGGAAAGCATAGCCTGAGATGGCCCTTTGGTCTTCAGCCATACTATCATCTACATCTGTGAAACCCTCCAGTGATTTCTTTGCTCCACTATACATTAGCTGTAGGTCTTTAGTATCTGTTAAGTATCTGTAAATGTGCTTTACTGCATCCCAATGAGCCATGCCTAGATTGCTTGAGAGGTGCAAGATAGTGGATATGGCATATAGTGAAAATAAAATAATTGAAATTAATAATAATATTCAAATATTATTAAACCACCTGAGAATATTTTCCATTTTATTTTTTTAATCAATTATCTTTTGCATTTTTCTAAATATTGTAAGAAAGTGAAAAGAACAGCAAATAAATATGTATGTCATTTGATGATTGTACTTCTCAAGGAAGTATGGTAGTGGTGGCTTTGCCATCAATGATGTTGAGAATTCACTGGCTGGATTTGTGGATTTGCTTAGCATGGGGCTCATCTTTGTCATTGGAAGTGCTCTAGCTAAGTGGTTGAGATAGAAGCAAGGTGATTTGAGAGAGTAGCAGTGGCAATGGTATGGCATTGATGATGATCTCTGGTGTCTTTGGGGGCATGGGTGAGAATTTGTCAGTGTAGATAGAGTTGGGTTGCTAGGCTAGTGTGCTGGTGCTGAATATGGTGGATTCTTCCTTCCTCTCAATAGCATACAGTGTGGTATCAAAGTACATATTGTGCTCAATGGTCATGGTTTATTTGTGTGGCCAATATATGCAGCATGTATTTTTGATGCATTCATTAGTTCCCATTCACTTGCCATGCTTGACTCTTTCTTCTAGCTTTGAGCCTTCACCCATTTTTACAAGTATAAATGATCTCCATTCATGCAGTTAGCTCAGATTAGATCTTTTATTCAGTGCAGCCTCATATGGTGTCTTGTCTATAAGCACCTTGGTAGGTGTCCTATTTTTTAACCATTCAGCATGATGTGTGGCCTCTTTCCATAGGAATTTTGGCAGTCTGCTGGCATGCAGCATTGCATGGACCTTTTCTAGGATAGTCTGGTTCAGTTGCTCAGCAACACCATTGTGCTATGGCATATTATGTATGGTTAGTATTAAGACCAGGTCAACTCCAAGGGTTAACTTCAAGACTATGTGTAGAGTCAGATGAGGCTAGTAGGACTTTGACTTCAGCAACTCAGAGTGGAGCACTGTGCCCTTGTTGGAGTCTGTTCTAGATTTATGGAGCAGAGTTAAAACTTAACATTGACTAGCAATGAAGTTAAGCAGAGAGGTCAGAGGAGAGTCTAGGACTCAAGTGGAGGTCAGAAAAGGAGCTGAATCTATTTGATATTCAAACTGAGATGTACAGTGATTAAAGTACACTCTATATACTATGGAGTGGAGGTGGATTGATAAGGAGTTACTGTGGATGAGTAAGTCCTGAGTAAGATGGAGAAGGAAAAGAGTGAAAACTATAGCTATGCTGATAAGTAAGATGGAGAGAAAAGAAGACAGAAAGCTGGAGCTATGCTGATACTGACTTGGAAGTAGTACTAAATTGAGAATGTAATCTAAAGAGAACAAGAGAAGACATAAGGAGAATGGAGAAGATATCATATATAGGAGTTGTGGAGGAGCAGAGTTGGACTTGGTTTTGCAGAGTATAACAGTATCCCTCTCTTAGGCCTAAACCTCTAAAGGCCTAAGAATAATGTGGCATGAATCAGAGTTTGGTTTGGAGTATCAAATATAGCATGACTTTAAATCTTGCACAATGCATGTTCTACCCCTTTGTTTCCTAACATCATGTCCACCAACTTCAACAATATTGAGAACTGGAATGGTATGCAGCTTGTGGAGCAGAACAACAACCCTGATGAGCTCTTTGAGATAAAGGCAGCTGAATGGAGGTGATACATAAAGGCATGCAAGAGGGTGGAGAAGGAGTGACAGAGGCTCAAGGAGGAGCACTGCAAGGTGGAGGTAGCAGCAGTGGAGGTGGCATGTTGGATGACAGAGGAAAAGGCCATAAAGCAGAAGGGTGTGGTGAGGCCATCAAAGCAGGGACAGGACTGATATGTGCCCAGACCAAGGAGATGTGCATGCAGCAGGCATCATCTGTAGTGAAGGAAAAGGGTGCCATGTGTCTGTGGTGCATGCAGTATGGCATAGAGTGCATGCCCAGTATAGGCAAGTCCACTACTTGCCTAGTCTATCAGAAGGCCAGGCAGACTTGCAAGATGCTAGGTGGGTGGACTGGACCAAAGCAGAAGAAGCACAAGGCAGAGAGGGTTCCTGAGCAAGAGTGGCTAAAGAAGAAGGTGTGCTTTGTGGAGTCCAATGAGGAGGCAAGGGGAGATGGGGTCAGTGTGGAGGTGGCTAATGCCCTATGGGACCTGGCAGTGGCCATTAGGTCACAAAACAAACACATTGCATACCTAGTGACTACTGTTCAACAACTCATTGATCTCAAGCTCACAGAGATGTTGGAGAGGAATGAGGCCAATGTAGAGGACATGATGGAGGTGAGAGAGGAGCTCTCCAAGCTAGAGAGGGAGGTCTCAGAGAGGGACTTGGAGATGGTGGGCATAAGGGAGATGGACAGCATAATGGAGGACATAGAGAAGGATATGGAAGGGAAGGTAGAGTAGTCCACATATGCCCTCCTCTTTATTATAGATTTTTTTTTGTATTAACTCCATTGCATGACTGAGCTCAGTGGCTAGTAGCCACAAGGTTTCTTTGTCAGTCCCTTCATACCCTAACCAGTAGACTAAGTATAGAAGCTGACAACTCTGTTATCTCCAATTGATCTTTGAGTCAAGAATTTCAGCTATCTTGTACTCAGATTCATCATCAACTTAGATTGGAGATGGAGGAGGTTATTCAGGATGATGTTTGGGACAGAAGGTTCTAGCTATAAAATATAGAATACTGGATGAATGAACTTCATGTTATTAGGGAGGTAGAGCATGAAGGAGTGAGTGCCAGCTTGAGCAATAATTTTGTAGGATCTGAGATTCTTCTCAGAGAGCTTTTTGAGGGTCTGATGGAATGGAAGTACTTTTTCCTAATGAATACTTGATCACCAGTCTTGAAGTCTAGTGCTAGGATCCACCTAGTGTTATGGCCACAAGGGCATAACTGCAAAAGGTCACAAATCACCTACCATGGATCTCACCAGAGTTCAGTGCAAGATGGGATCTGGGGTGCAGACAGTGTGGATATGAAGGTCTTAGGACTTGATGCCATGCCTGATCTGCATGTAGCTGGGCATAAGATGGTGGGTAAAGCACAGTCCAGCTATGGTCTGTTATGAATAGGAGATATCATGTGGTAACAGGGTACAGGGTTACCAGTTACTTGAAGGAAAGCCTAGATCACATGATGTATATATACTAAGATATATAAAGCCTGGACAGCTGAGGGCAACCTCAGTCTGTTCTTTTGGGGGTTTCTCCTCCATTAGAGCAAGCCCTGCTTAGAGATTCCCCTTGAATAGTGGTTTAGTAGTGTGGTCTTAGATCAAGACATCCTCATCCAGACATCTATGAAGGCTCTTATATATGTCTTCCCTTGACCATTACCTTGGATTGTTCTAGGGGTTGCAACACTTAGCATCTGCAGGCTGTTACATGTCAGAGTATCCTCTTTATATGCCCCCACTCTTTTTCCTCTTTCCCTACCTATGCATTCCATGACTCTCCATACATCTTGTACTCACTACAGCATATATTGAGGACAACCTCCATCATCTGATTGTATGCTGATGACTTTCTTCTATATATTACCACCAGTGGCCTTCGTTTTCTAGAAATACCTTTGAACCACTAGTAATGCCTTTCCCTTTTCCAGTAGTTACCTTTCTTGGATATATGGTCTATGCCTCACCAGTTTACCCTATAAATAGGGTCCTTGCATATACTAGTACCTTAGCTTGTTCTACACAATCAACATACTAGAACTTCTCCTCAGAACAGCTGGTCATCTTTACCTACTTCCTAAGTAACCTCTACCTTTGACTATCAATACTCTCATTAAGAGTTCTTCCCTCTCCATAAAAGGGACTGTTTTTATGATTATAGTTTGCTGTTACTGATCGTTTATAGGAAGGGCTGCATAGTAGCTGCCACCACTAGATCGTTCACACACAGGAGTGCCAAGGCTAGCATTCATGCAACTAGGAAGAGTTGCCATCTGGAAGCTGCACTAACTATATCACTATTTACAGAATCAGGTCTGCTCAGAGGAGCCACCTATCATTAAAGACAGTTGCCATTCTGTCAAGAAGTTTTGGTGCATTTGTATTAGGTGCCATTGCATCGTAACAAAAGAACAAGCTCATCAAGTTATCCTCTGCTCTTCAGCAGAAGGGACCCCCACAGTCATTCACCCTGTCATACTGCTCTCCACAGAATCCCTTAGACTCTGAGTCAGACACTCCATCTAGGTCTGTTGATTGCCCCCCCCAGAACCCTCTAGCTTCACCAACTCCACAGCATCTCTGCACCTCCATCAGATGTCCCCCTTTAGCTAGGAATTCACTGCTTCAGGCTTCAACCCTGATCTCCACCACTGCAGTATCACCAGTGATTGCTCATCCTAGCATTATTCCACCATCTTGAGGACTTACCCCACCAGGACAACCTTCTATTCTTCCCAGACCTTCTGAATCCAATAACAACAAGATGCCTACTGAACTAAAAGAAGGACTACCCAACAACTTCTTAGAAGAAGCAGATGATGCCAATTGCTGGCTCTTAGCCATCAAAGCTTATTTGGAAATTAATGTGCCAGTCTATATGATGGAGGCATTGAAGATTATGTTACTACTTAACAAGATGAGTAAGGGACATGGTGTCTACTTCACTGAGGCATGGTACAGGACCATGGCCAAGAATCCTACTACTTCCAAGACATTTAATGAAGTCTTCAAGGACTTTATTAAAACCTTCCTCCCTATCAATCTGAAACAGAAGGCACACTATGCAATAGCCAAATTATGGCAGAATATGAGAGATGAACAAGGGTTTTCAAAGTATATAGCTGACTTCCAGCTAGAAGCAGCCAAGATGGCGGTTCAGTGGTCTAGGAAGAATAGAAGATCATCCCAGTGGAGTGAGTTCTCATGGTGGCAGGGTGATCCTAGAATGAGCAATCACTGGTGGAATCACTGTGGCTGGGAATGGAGTTGGGGCTTGTAACAGGGAGTTCCTAGGTAGTGGGGGGTGTCCAATAGGAGTCTGAGGATGCTGTGGAGTTTGAGAACTTGAGGGGGGACAATGGGTAGGTTTGGGCAGAGTATCTGACTTGGAGTCAGAGGAGTTTGATGGAGAGCAGTATGACAGGGTGGAGGACGGTGGGGGTCCCTTCTGCTAAAGAGCAGGGGATGACTTAATGAGCTTGTTTTTTTGTTACAGTGCAACGGTACCTAATGCAAACATACTAAAACAACTAGACAGAGTGGTGACTATCTCAGATGATGGATAGCTCCTTTGAGCAAATCTGGACCTGCAGATAGTGACATAGTCAGTGCAGCTTCTGGATGGCAACTCTTACTAGTTGCATAAATGCTAGCCTTAGTACTTTGTTACGAGTCGAGGGATTCTCTTCGTACGCCCGCATTCTTTTTCTTCCTTTATTACCTACGCCTTCCACGATTCCCCCTACCTACTGTTCTCTTTACAACATGCACTCAGAAGAACTTCAGTTGTCCGTTCATATGCAGATAACTTCTTGGTGTACTCTACTATCAGTGGTCTTCCCCTCCCAGACATATCTTCGAACCACTAGTAGCGCCCTTCCCCTTTCAAGTATTTCCCTTTCCTGACCTGGTCCGTGCCCTGCCAGTTTGCTCTATAAATAGGGCCCTCGCATGTACTATCACTTTAGCTTGTTCTACGCAATCTAAGCGCTAGAACTTCTCCTCAGAATGACAAGACATTCATAGTCCATCTTCTGAGTAAACCTACCTTTGCCACAATCTGATACCTCTCTTTAAGAGTTCTTCCCTCTCAGTAAAAGGGACTATTCTAGAGGAATATTCTTCGCTACTGTTAACCCTTCACAGGAAGTAACAGACATTGCCCTCGGACATCGCCTATACATCGAGGAGCCTTGGACGTCGCCTACACGCCAAGGAGAGGACTACAGGAACTAAGCCGATCTATCTAGTAGTTCTAGAGCGTTTGCGTAAGGTGCCGTTGCACCGTAACAAAAGAACAAGCTCATCCAGTCATCCCCTGCTTTTCAGCAGAAGGGACCCAAACCGTCTCCCATCCTGTCCAGATCCTATAGATCCCCACCCAAGCACTCTGACTCGGAATCAGACACTGCCCCCGCACCAAGATCCACCCCTCAAAACCCTCACCCACAGCGACCACCTCTTACTCGCCCACCTCCTATATCCGCTCCCATTCCTACCATTGCTGGTCTCTCTAACCCCACTCACCTACCACCAGTAGCCGCACACCCTAGAATCACTCCATCGCCTCGAGGATTGACACCCCCTGGACGACCTTCCATTCTACCACAAACACCAGACGAGACGAACATGCCTACTGAACTGAAGGGCGGGTTGCCCGACGATTTCTCTGGAGATGCAGATGATGCCAATCGATGGCTGTTAGCTATAAAGGCTTACTTGGAGATTAATGCGCTGGTCTACATGATGGAGGCAGCAAAGATCATGTTGTTACTCAATAAGATGAGCAAAGGGCGCGGAGCCCACTTTGCAGAGGTATGGTATAGGACCATGAATGAAACCCCAACTATCCCAAGGACCTTCAAGGAAGTC